>ML834305.1:0-32985 GCA_009831015.1 Picea engelmannii
ATATATATATATATATATATATATATATATATATATCAATTATGCTCACTTCCATGTCATTATCGTGCACTTACCAAATTGCATGCAACACGGTGCAATGTGCACACTTACCCAGGTGCGTGCAACACATAAAATGTATGCACCCTATTTTTATAACAATTTCTTTGCGCACTTGCTCAAGTGCATACAACACCAAAATCTAGGTGTCAATGGCTCACCAACCTAAATGTACATTACATTTACACTTGGTACCAATTGTCTCACCAACTTATATGTATGATTACAAAGGGTTCCAGATCAGGAATATTACAAGGAATTGTTTCTTCCATAAAATCAACGACTATCATTCCTCTGGGTTCAAATAAGGGTTTCCAACATGGTTAAATAATTTTCTAGGAATTAACAATCCCTCAGTCTTTCCTACAAAGATATAATTCAACTCCTTCAAGATCTTGAACCCCTTTCCAATAGGAAATAAATACTCTTCCCCAACACCCAAATGAAGATTTCATGTCCTATAGACTTTCCAATTCAAAGGTAGGGAGAAACACATGAGTATTAGCTACATTGGCCATCATCATACACTTTCATTGTTAACACATTTAGCAATTAAGGGAGATTATATCACTCCATTTACCTCAAAATTCAATATTCATTCATTCAACATCCTCAATTCTTAACATGAACAAATACAATTCATAACCATTAAGAATTAATCATTAGACAGTCAAGTAAAACACTTACATGTTCAGTAATGTTTCCAACCAGCCAATTGCCTGAGGGGAAATGCCTTTCCACCCAACTGTAGGCTATGTTGCACTATGTGTTTCTACAACAAGCCACCCCTGTGCCAGGCCATGATACCACTAGGGGAATATCTCAGTTGACTTCCAAGTCAAGGAAATGGTTTGGGAAGGTTACTCTCCTTCAATCCACTAGAAACAACACAAATTTCCCTCTTCACACTGATCTCAAGACCTCCACAATTTTATCAGGCACCTTCCCAACTGGATTTCCTCTGCACAAGGGAGTGCCTTCTCTGTTTCATAGTCTCTCGAAAACCTCTCATTACCAGTGTCGGTTTCTTGTAAGTAAGCACCAAATCGTGGTCCTCTATTGCTCCAATATGGATATGGGTCGTCCCTGTTACAGGATGACCATTCAAATCTTGGGAAATCTTTTTATTTTCTTCAGAGAAAACTTACCATATCTTCTCTATTCCTTAGTGCCTTGTTCATGAGATCCTCTGCTCATTTGCACCATTTTTTTGTGATTCTGCTACTCATCTCTGTGAGTATTGGCTCTTTGTTCTTCTGTGTGGGTAAAGTCTCTACATATCTGCACACTCTCAGTTATTTTCCTCTTTAGTTCCCATGTTCTCTTCAACACATCATCTTGTTATTCTCTACCCTTTCCCTCTTCTTCCTCATTCCTTCTTCACCATTGGAATGTTCTCCTTACCCTCTAGATCCCCAATGACTTCTTTCAGAAGCAATCCCTCGATGTCAGGCTCCCAAATTGAAGGGGGAAATCTTGTTTTTCCTTCTGGCTGAGGTATCATCCGACCCTTCACTCTTCCAGGTACCAAATCAATCCGTTGTTACAACTGCTCAACTATCACCATAATCAGGTTTTGTGGGTCAATACAATCCATGTACATTGGACATGTTCTGCATTAAGTATTTATATGTGAGCTGGAATGCTGGTGAGATTCTTAATTTTTTCATTAAAACATCCTAGATCCACCCCACCCATGGTATCATGGCCAGTACTCAAGGCTTCCTTCCCAGTCAGTTGTCTGGTGTTTTCATTAACATAAACACAATTACATGCTTCATAAATCATAATACATGAAGTCTTAACATAATTACAGCTTTGGGGGAAAACATGGTGTTACACTTTACTCTTGTTTGTTGATTGTTGCTTGTTTGCTAGTATGTTGTCGTTCATTGCAGATCACTTTTGCAAAGACATTGTTGTATACGAGAAAATCCTCTTTATCTTTGTGTAGAGCATATTTTCTATGTAGTTCATCTCCTTGCACATTATGTGTTTTGAATCTTGTGTATGATATTCTTTCAATACTAGTACCTCACTGTCATTCACCACCAAATACATGAGTTTCACATACATAAAACTTCAAAATATAATTTGAAAGGTATCCAAATACATGAGTTTCCCATACATAAATTTCAAAATATAATTTAAAAGGTATTCAAACATGAAGAAATTAATTCGAAAATGAGTGAGAAATTTGGATCTACTTCCTTGGATTTTATCTCTAGTCCCTTTGAGGGTTGTTTCATAGACATCCAAATTGAAATCTTGTGTTATCAAGTTCTTGGGATAATAATAGTACGTTAGTATGCAAACTTAAAATTATGGGATGAACAATGAGGATTTTTCTAAAACCTATAATTGAGACGTTTTAGGGCTCGGCGAGACCTTTCCAAAAGTATAAGGAGTGCACAAAACGAGGTTTGGATTCAAATTTTATGGAAAAAATACAATCGATCATTCCATGTAATAAGACACGTGAGTGGCTCCGACACATGGTGTATTGGCTGAAAAGGAAGATATTGTGTTGATGTGTCATCGAGCAAAGTGAATTCCTTGTCAATGTATCGGTGATCAAAGTGGGTTCAAGAAGCATGTCTGGTATGTGAAGAAGTTAAATGTCGTTTATTAAATAATATTTAAAAGGGGGAATTTGTATGGTAGGAATGGGGATTTAAAAAAAAAACAAATTAAACAATGATTTTTTTTTAGATCTAGATGAATCAGTAATTGATTGAGATTACCTAGGCAAGGCCTAAGTTCAAATCTAATTGGTTGCCACTATAACCCCTAGGCTAGTGCCAACGGCCCGTAATTTAGCGCCTAGCAAGAAACTTATGACTTAGCAAGAGCTGAGACATCTTGAATCCCACCAGGATGGACCTTTATCCTAGGAGGCATCCACCCTTCTAGCCTTATCACAATGAGCCAACATGTCTACTTTAAAAGAATTGAACCCATGTGAAAAGGATAACAAACATGCTACCCAACCACCCAAACTATAAACTCAAGACAATTATTAAACAATGATAAAAAGAGGAGTCAAATAGTTGATCACCTCCTTTACACCTCATCATCCTTTACACTTCACATGAAATTCAATGAATCCTTTTAAAATAATCACCTTATTTATACCTTAAAACCTTCACACGTTTAACTTTCATGTTTTGTATTGGTGTTTAAATGCGTTGCAGTAGTTGATGTGTCGAGTAGAGAGAGAAATTCGGGCTCAAAATCCTATTTTGTGGCCAATAGAATGGGCCCAAAATTCTTTTTCGTGGCCGACACACTGGGATAGGAATCGTATGGTTTGGCTGACGCACCGGGATAGAAATCATATTGTTTCGTCGATATGAAAGTCGTACATGGTGGTAGGTTTGAAATCATTTAAAAGTGTTATAAAAATAATAGGAGGGAGGGGTCGAACGGACCATGGGTTATGCCCCCCAACTTACACCTCATCCATTGTAAATCACATGCCTTTAACCATACTTTTGTGCTTTCACGTGTACCCCCTTCACATTTAAAATTTAATTTGGCTTTCAAATTATTTTGCAATATTGAAATTTATTTTAAATTTTGTTTTTAATATTTTATACTTGAAATATTTTCCCTTCCAAATTTTTAATATTACTTTGCACGTTAGTGCTTGGATTAAATATGTTGGGCGAAGTTTAATATAGTGAAAGGAGGAGTTTTAACGTACCTTAGTTTGACTTTAAAGTTCCATAACTTTTTCATATAATGTCAAATTTAGGTGTCATTTTTTGCGAGAGCAGAGAGAGGTTAATAATGAGATAACTTACCATCTTATTCAATTATTTTAGCAATTTCATGGTTAATGAGGTTCGATTGACAAGAAATATTTGATGAATGTTTTGGCACTTCTAGACTTTGTATTTTGATTTCGTTAGTGGCATTGGATTTGTAATATCGTAAAACATATATTTGGCTTATTTTGGAGGTGAAAACGACACTTTTACCAGTACCCAACATTATTAGCAAAATCATTTTTTAATGAAAGTTCAGGCCTTGTTTTGGCCACTGCTTCACCATAATTCAGTTTTGTCAATTCCTACGACATATGTGTTATATAGGATTTCATTCTATCCATTTAAACTAAGATCATTCACTAGTAGTTGAAACATATAATCATGTGAAAACAACCAACTGACATTTGGAGCACTTGATACTAAGTGTGTGACAGGAGTATCGATTGTTTTATGATAAGCACTTAAGATCCAACCTGTGTCTTACAGATGCTATAATCAATCCAAAAAATGATAAATGGCACTTTCATGGTCAGGGTTGGTCATAGAATCAGGGGGTGCAAAGTGTACATGCAGATATGATAAGTGTAATAAAATCTCCTTGCGACACAAACAAACTTGCCAAGATTATTATCACACTCAATCAATACTATAACATGGCATAGCTTAAAACCAATAGGCAATTAGACATTAATCATCCATTGAAACGGGAAATGATTAACGATTGAAAATCAAAATAACCTAGCTAATGGGTGCAACGATCAAAAGATCTAAGTTGGAAGAATTTAGGAAGGGCCTCAAGATGTAAATGTTTCGTTGATATATTTTGTGTCAGTGAGAAAGGTGAATTTATTGTCAATGTATTGACAAGAAAAGTGAATTATCTATTGATATGCCCTGTGTTGGTGAGAAAAGTGGATTTCCTATCGATACACCCTGTGTCGACGAGGAATGAAGATCTTAGCTTTTCATAAACGATCAATTCAGGTTAACAAGGAAACCAAGTTTAAGTGTATAAATTAAATTTGTGTAGTGAAAAGAAAAGAAATTTACAAGCAAGGGCTTCGAAAGTTGATAGTAGAAAAAAAATAATAATAAGGGGGTCCCAATTTCTTCTCTTACAGGAATGGTTTATAAGGCGAGGATAAGAAATTATGGGAGGGTTTTGTTGCTAGCACAACAATTGGTGACACACTGGACGAATATTGAATCTTTGTTAGTCTCCATGACTTATGAGCATGAAATGCAAAGGATCGTGTCCTTATCTTCAGGGTCATTTTGGAATAAGGGCACATGAAGTACCTGAAAGGTTTCATCGTGGTGGGCTCATTGGTGATGCTTGCATGTCGAATAGTGGAGCTCATATGATGTAGTAAGAGGATGAATGATGATGATATTTATTTCCTTAAACTTCATTGATGATCCAAGTTGACATCTTGATTCTCAACCTTTAGATTTTGATAGTCCACCCTTCATGCAAGCAATTGCTTAGTGTGTGGATGGTTCCCCTATTACATAGTATCTTCTCACCAGCCAACATGCAAGGATAACCATTGTTTAGCCACTATGTCAAGCCATGGTCCATTCGTTGTCACAATATTCCAAAAATATCCATGATCTATCTTCCATAGGGACCTCCATGATCTAGGTGGATATTGGTGGCCACCCACCTATTCCACAGGCTCGAAAAACAATTTTCCATCTTGGTATCTTTTCAGCAATTTTTCGGGTTCTAGACTTTTGGGGCCATTTTGAGGCCCTAAACAATGTTTTTTTGGGGATTTGGGGCCCAGGCCTATGGAATTTACCTGGGCCAATCGAAATTTGTTCTTCTCGGTTAGACCTTTCCAACGGTGTATCGAGCACCCCAAATGGAGATCGTATGCAAACGTTACGCCCCTGAGAAGTTGATGTATCAACTACCCCCATCGGGGCCCACAAACGTTTTGGCTTTTCATCTTCCGGGGTTAGGGTTTTGGATTTTACTTATGTTAAAAAGTCCTTTGGAGCCTCATTGTAATGATCATATTCTTGTGAATGAGCGCAATTGTCACATCTCTTCTCAGAGATAAGACAACACCATTCTAGCAAGTCTTTCACTCTGTGTTTTTACAGTCTCTGTACATTTATTTCATTAATAGAAATCGTGTATTGTTGTATTTCTCTGTTTCTGGCAATATTTATGTGTATTTCATTGTAGTATATTTGTTTTCATTTCGTTCTCAAAAATAATCCGGATCAGTGGTATCAGAGCAGGCTGTTATTGATCGTTTTTCAGTGCATGTCCCCAACGAGGTCTGAGTAGAGCAAGTTGGGTCTCAATCTTGTCTCTCTTGAAGACAATTGCTCTCGCACACCCAAGAAACCCTCCACAACGGAAGAAAAGAAAAATGATGGAGAAGAAGATTCTATTAATCTGTTGCTTGAGGCTCAAGGCTCTCCCCCATGTCAAAAATCAGTGGGAAACTTACTAGGAGCAAAGTTCCATAGAGGAGTCTAGAATATATGGGGTCGATCCCACTTGGGATTTTTTGTGGATGTGGTAAAGGAACAGTATTACCCTGTTGGCAAGTATGAGGACCAGTATATGAGATGGACCACAACCAGGGATGATTTTAAGGATGCAAATTTATTTTAAAATGTAGAAACCTTGGCGAATCTTATTAATCCTTTATATGCCAACTAGAAAATGTTTGGCGATATTTTTGTAAAAATATTCAAATTTCTAAGGATTTTATATAGTTTGTATAAAATTTTGGCAATTTTTAAGGTAAAATAATTTTATCCTATAGAATTTGGGCGAATCATTTTTAGAATAGCGAATTGTTTTTTGGGAAAAACCATGGAAAATTAGCCCATGAGCGAAATTTAGCCCCTAAAATCATCCCTGAGGTCCATAATGTGGCAAGAAAGAGGCCAAGTAGTTCCAGAGTTCACCAATACCTTCCATACCTTGCACACCAAGTTGGGTATCAAGGACTCCGAACGACATTTGCTTCTAAAATACCGCGGGGCTCTACAAAGATACATCCAAATTGAAATGGATTTTTTGCATATCTCATCACTCGATGTTGCGTATCGATATGTTATTAAAATTGAGCAGAAATTTAGGCACCAGAAAAAACGGGAGTTTGGATCTGCAAATCTGCAAAAACCAAAGTATGAGAAAGACAACCCTAACAAACAACTTCCTGAAAACTAGTCTAAACCACAGGAAAAGAAGGGTCACGAGAAGACGAAGGACACTATAAATTGGTGCAATTTCCACAAAATCCCCTGGCACAACACCAATGAATGTCGCTCAAAATATTCATTAGTGGCCGAGATCAAAGACAAGGAGCCAAACCCTGATTCAAAAAATAATGATAGAAGACAGATCATAGACATAGACCACACTGTTATTGTTGTGACTGCAACAATTCAACCAGAAGAACCAACAGATCTTGAAGAGGGGAAACACCTTTTTCATTCACAAATATGGGTGAAGTGGACCCCGCTGCATTTTATTGTTGATAGCAGAAGCCAGAAGAACCTCATCTTAGCAAAGGTCGTCAAACAATTGGTATTGTTGACAACACCACATCCTCAGCCATATAACATCAAGTGGATTCTCCAGGGAAGATATATTCGCGTCAACCAGCAGTGTTGATTGTCATACGGCAGCCAACCCTTCAAGGATGAGGTATTATGTGATGTTTCCCCATTGGATGTATGTGATGTTCTCTTAGGCCAGCCATATATGTGGAAGCGCCATGTTGTTTATGAGTCTCAACCCCGCAGTGTCATTGTTTCTCTAGGGGATCATCTCTACAGAATACTAGAGGTAGTTCTGACTAATGTGCCACCTAAACAGTGCCACAAGGTAGTATCTCATACTACAAAATTCAACTTCTTCACAATATGTTCAAAACATGAACAAAAGGACACTGCAACCACTACAGCCTCGCCCCAAGCACCTTTTATCCAACAAAAGCAGGTCGACAAGGTTGCAGCAAAGCGCAAATATTCCTTCTGCACACAAACATCTCATGTAGCTCGACCGGTTGAATAGATTCAACCTCGCCAGCAACAGGTTCATGATAGCCTTCCACAAACCAAGTAGCGCGGCGTCTCTAGCAAGGCAAGCGGCTCACTAAGATTCAGATTTAGCAAATGCTTCCCCCTATCCCCCGGGAACTCACCACAATGGAGACCATTACTTCCTAAGGAGGGGGGATTGATACAAGTGGATATCGGTGGCCACCCACCTATTCCACAGGATTGAAAAATAATTTTCCATCTTGGCAGTTTTTCGAGTTCCAAACTTATGGGGCCATTTTGAGGCCCTAAACGACATTTTTTGGGGATTTGGGGCCCAGGTGACTGCCTAAGGCACTTACTTGGGCTAGTCAAAAGTTCTTCTTCTCGATTATACCTTTCCAATGGTGTATCGAGCGCCCCAAATGGAGATCGTATGCAAACGTTACGCCCCCGGGAATTTGACGTATCAACTACCCCCATCGGGGCCCACAAACCTTTTGGATTTTCATCTTCCGGGGTTAGGGTTTTGGATTTTACTTATGTTAAAAAGGCCTTTGGAGCCTCATTGTAACGATCATCTTCTTGCGAATGAGCGCAGTCGTCACATCTCTTCTCATAGATAAGCCACCACCATTCTAGCGAGTCTTTCACTCTGTATTTTTACAGTCTTTGTACATTTATTTCATTAATAGAAATCGTGTATTACTATATTTCTCTGTTTCTGGAAATATTTATGTGTATTTAATTGTAGTATCTCTTCTTTCATTTCATTCTCAAAAATAATCTGGATCACTCCATTTCATCTCATGAATCAAGAAAGATATGTGTGTTGCTTCAGGCATGTTTCATATCCATGGTGTTTACTAGATGAAACAAATGGAGTTGAGAAACATGTATATCACCAAACATGTTCAGGGATTCCAGAGAAAATAAATTGAAAGAATGGGTTTCCCTCAGGAGAAGAGACAATGCCAAATAAGAACAAGCAATCATATTTAGAATCAAAAGACAAAAACTAAGTCCAAAACCTGCTACAACTGAAAAATGAAACATTTAGTAAATGATGAGCAGAGATATTCAATCAACCAGGAAAATATCATGAAAAAGAGAAAATTAATATAAATATTGGGAGAAGCTTTAAAATATTTGTGCATCCCAACACAGTAAGTAATTTTATAGCCTCTTGAAAAGACTAATCCCTACGAAATACTAGACTCATAACATTTCATTTAAATGGGATTCGGTGTTAGGTTGGCTGAGAACTACAAATCACATCTTATTCTATGAATCATATTAGCTCATATGTGTGGCCTTGTTCTTCAATAAGTAAGGATTGGTTATATATTACTTTGTTGTTGATCTAGTGTCTTTACTCTAGTCTTACAATATCCTAAGGTTTTCTAAATCTGTGCTCACACTCTAAATATCCAAGTCCTGAAAATTATTTGGAAGCATGAAAATGCCCACCTCGTCACCATTCCAAATCATTCATGTGATATCAGATAGACACTTGTAGCTACATTGCAAAATCATTCAGGACATAAGATTGATTTTAAGAAAAAAATTCATAAATGAGCATGCTCAATATAATCATGTGTAGAGAATTGAAAATAGAATCCAAAAACAAGTCTAAGTGCCATGTCCCATGATCATGTCAAATTTATGAATCCTTTTTTTTTCTTCGAGTTGTGTATTCCTCTTTAGACGAGAAAAATATTCAATGATTGAGGTCTTCACATAGGTGTTTACAAAAATAAAACTATGACAATTCAAATTTGATGTGTTAAATATCATCAATAGAACCAACAACTAGTGATACAAATTGTTTTATTAACATTTGCAAATAGAAATTTTTTATCCCTTAACTATGAAATCCTTCTAAGTTTAACTAGCTACCAAAATGGAAAAAAATTGACTAAGAATAAATATGGACTAATGTTGGCCCTTGGTTATGGAAGACATCAAAGAAAAAGGAAGAGAAAAGATGAAGTATGAACTGCGGGGAAAGCACATTGACTGAGAACGGGTCGAAGTGATCAAAGAAGCATAAAAGAAGGACCGAAGTAAGGGAAAACAAGTCATTGGATGAGAAGATAGAGGAAGACGGATCAACAAGGAAGAGGGATCATGGATGACTCAACAAGCGAAAAAAGCCACCGATGGATGATTGGATCACCTTACGGGAAAGAAGGAAAGGTAGGTTGGCGAAGCCCTGAAAACGCAGGTTAAGTGGACCTAGGGTTTTAGACACCTAGGGTTTTTTATCTAGGGTTTTGACACCTATACGTTTGTCATGAAATGTATAAATAAATGTCTAGGAGAATCGAGAGGGTTGGTCAATAATTGATTCGTCATTGTGGGTTAAGAGAGTGATTATTTTTTATCGCATGAGAGAAGCATTGTGTCATGAGAATAATTTTGTATTGTAAGATCTTCAACTGGGTGCGAAGATCAACCTTGCAGCTGGGTGCGCAAGGAGGGAAGAGAAGAAGAGAAAGAGAGAGAGATATGCAAGCTAAGTGTGCAAATAGAACTGTATGATTACATCTAATATATCAAGAAACACAGTTCTGTGGACGTATCCCTAGGGAGAGGGTGAACCAAGTATATCTTATTGTTATGTGTGATTGATGTTGTGTTATTTTCCCTTTGTTAGATTTTTGATGCATTGTTGTGATAGATCTGAGATATAACTTGTGAAGTAGGTTTAAGTGAGATAAAGAATAGATAGATCTTTATGTATTGTTGCCTTGGTTCCACTTTGCATTTACTCTGGTTGTAGACACCTGTTTCCCGCAACCACCTATTGCTACTTCAGGTGAGACTACATCTACTCCGTAGGTGTTGTCAAAAGGGCCAGTAGTTAGGGCTTTTTGGTGCATTGTTAGAGTTGAACCCTGGGTCCGCCCCTGTGCCAACAACTAAGATGATTTCCTCCCAAAAAACACACTTGTAGGGATTTTGTGATATAGACCAAAAAATGAAGGTTGTATCCAGGTTGGCCAGAATCAATAATCCACAAGGAAATGCTTTGACTAAATGAAGAACCATACATGTTGGAACGCATTAGGTCAAATTTTAAATATTACCAATTTCTTGTTGCCAAGATCCCAATAGAAAAGTTCATTCTACTACCTTAAATCTTCTTTGGTCAGTGGGAGTTGTCTTTTGAGAAGCATGTGACTTTGATTGTGATAATCAGTTGTTTTCCCTGAGTTAGTACCTACTTAAAACAATTTATTGCTCATCAAATATACTTGGACATGTCGCAATTCCCATGAGAGGATCCACTCCATGGACTTTTGTAGGAGTTGTTGTTATTATATTCCAATGCTCTTTTCGAGCTAAGTATGATCACCAAAAATAAGACTGCTACTAGCACCTCTTCTATAATCTCTTTGAAACTAGGTTATTGGAACACACCCAACCCCTAAGTACCTTTCTAATGGATGGGGTATTAATTTTTTTCTTTTCCTCAATCGTCTCAAGCCTCTTCTTGAGGATAACATATTCTTCTACTCATCCATAGCTTTCCAACGACTGTCACCATGCTCAAAACTGAGCTCTGGATCAAAGTTATGGCTTCTTAAAGTTTTTAATTCATCTTCCATAATAATGACACATGGCTCCACATCACCTTCTAATGAAAACATGGTTGTTGGCATGGCACCTACCACCTGTTCTTCCTGACTCTCGGTTCATCGGGTCCTGGGACATCGACCAATTTTCCAAAGTCTTATGTGCATGATGGCCTAATCTGATACAATCTATCACCTAAGGTACATGGCCCTGTCACAAGGTGCCACTTTTACACGATATATTGGTTTAGTGATGCTTTCTCATGTCCCACCGAATTACCAAGCCATTGACCCATCGAAATACCTATACAATGCCTTATCCCTCAGGGCCCGATCTAGTATGAGCTGGCACTTTGGATAGGTGGTCCTATCATATGGCGTCAACTAGCCTTCACCATATCACGACACGTAACCATCGGATGTTAGACTATCGACCTTACTTGCACATTTGATAGATTCAACTTACCCGATCTGACATGAGATGGCACCCAGGGCACATGGCCCTGTCGTAGGCTACCACTTATCTCAATCCTCATTGCAACATGTGGCTACCCATACCACTTGAAACATGGCACTCATTTTCCTTATAGATCCCTATCCAATTCGGCCAAATCCACGTGCCATGTGGCCTTCCTTCATCGTGACACATGCACCACTTTTCATGTGCCATGTCACAATCGGGCATCGAATGTCAGACCTTACCATGGTGTTAACTTAGATATCTCGCAGTGTTGGGGAATACATAGGGGATTATTTAATAATAATAGTGATTACGAGATCGCTAATTAGGTTTAACATGGGTTACAACGCCGCGAGATCTATGGTTGAGATCCATTGTCTAATTATGCAAATCTATGATCTAGATCATCCCTCAGAGTCTTACCATCAGAGAACCTATGCCTCGGTGTTCTAAGGTTACCATGAACACCACACTCCGACAATAAACACTACTCTAGATTTGATGGTGCAAATCCTTTCCTGTAGACTCTCCAATGGATCTAAAATATTGGGTTAATCCTTGGAGCTATACCATCAGAGTACCTTATCAACCCCATGCAAAAGCATTCCAATAGCATAATCTTCGATCAACAGTGGAGATATCTCCACCCACATATCCTATGCTCAATAATTAAAGAACCCAAATCAAAGACCTGAGCTTGACAGGTGTCCAATTCCAATCTCTCTAATCAATTATAGGTTGCCATGTATCATCCTCAGGTATGTCAACACTTCCCGTTAGCATGATTTCAGTAAGACGTCGCCTTCCTCT
Source organism: Picea engelmannii (assembly GCA_009831015.1). Classification (NCBI taxonomy): domain Eukaryota; kingdom Viridiplantae; phylum Streptophyta; class Pinopsida; order Pinales; family Pinaceae; genus Picea; species Picea engelmannii. The sequence goes on from ML834305.1 coordinate 12,696, forward strand.
TAGTCTCGCTTAAACAATACCCATGACAATCTATGGTGGAGGTCATCCCTAGGTTTTCCATTGACAAATGGTACAATTTTTCCCTCGAACTCTTCCATCGGGGTGCCTCCACTTCGGTATCCAAGTTAATCCAACTAGGGTATTTCAATAACACTCCCTTTAGGATCTATGATTGTGATCGGATAACCATACCAATTAAATGGTCGTGGTGGCACTAGGTATTATAATCCATCGGTCTCCGACTGCATCCACCACAAAGAATCTAACGGTTCACATCTTCCATAGTTGTCCCCTGATGGATCAACGGTCCTCATTGATTCTGGGTATACCCTCCACAGACATCATAACCTACTCTAATGCAAGGTCAAGATCCCTCCACACTTCCATATCGACAGTCGATATTGCGTCTCACCCTAGATCAAATGGAGGACCCAGATCTAACTATTGTGCCAAATCAACGGTCACAATTGTTTGGGAAAAATAAGAGCCTTTACGCATGATTGACAATTGGGTCCAGGAATTAGTCAATTTCGTGGGCTTTCATTGTTTCTTTTCAAGACTTGGCGAGTTTTCAGAAATCCTTTCTCGGGTCCAAGTAATTCCTTTTCCTGCATAGGATACCTCTAATTCATTTCATTCTGAAAATCCATCTGTCGCAGTAAAACCAAACACTGTGATGCACAGGTATATGGATCCAAGTACTATGACATATAAATAGTACAACGCATAGTTATATGAATCCAAGTACTAAGACATACATGTGGTCTCTATTTATGTACTTATATGGTTATAACTATATTTATGTTCATGATTAGAAAGGTTATAGTTTCATTACTTTAACTAGAGCCGATACAAGGCTCAAACATTCAAATACACAAGAATTCCCATAACCATATGATCTCTCAATTAATGGAATGCACAACATACAAGAAATCCACTAATCCAATCATCACTCATGCATGCACATCTTCAATAAAATTATAGACATTTAGTCATAAATTACATTCAATACACAGGGTTCAGAAATACTTATCTACTATAGTCCATGACCATCCACCCAAATGTGGGTGTTCTCCTTTCCACCCAACCGTAGGATCAGATGCATTCACTCTTAGCACTCTTTCCACCCCCAAGCCAAGCCATGATACCACCAAGGAATCTCTCACTCTTTGGTTTTCAACGATTTGTGAATGACACTTTCCTTCACACCACTCTTGGTAGAGATGTTCTCACACCCACCTAGATCAGGCCTTAATGTGGTTTGTGAGATACATTCCCAGTATCAATCTCAAAACCTTCCAAGCTCAAGTCGGGTATTTGGACTCTCCCCTCTAATACTTAGAGTTCTATCTCTTTTTCTGTTACTGTGTTTTTACACAATCCATCCTCTTTTTCCCATCTAAACTCAGTCAAGTTCTCTCTATCTCCTCCAACATTTTCTACCTCGTCTCCTATCTACCCTCGTGTTCTTCTATTGCATGCATCATTAGGGAAGGTTCTTGACCTATCCCCTTCCTTATGTCAGAAGGAAACATGGGTCAATCTGATCTGCAAAAATGGTACCCTGTGGTACGTGTGGTTGACAAGTTCAAATGTCCTAACTTGATCTCCCATGCCTGGATTTATTTGGGGTAGTTGGTTTCCCAAATACCATCCTTTCTCATTAACTTATTTCCCTTGAAATCGGGTCTGAGGAAAATAATATGAATATAAAATATTATCATCAAGGAGGTTGGTCCATCTTTAGCACGATGAACCCTTCTATAGGTTTCCTCACCCTTTCCTCTAGTGGTACCATGGTTAGTACTCAAGGCTTCACCCCATAGTGAGTTGTTGGCAATCTTAATTAAAATAACAATACATTTAGTACATTTTTCACATGACATGGCATGACAATCATTAACTATGATTAATTACATATAATTAGGGTCTTAGGAAAAGGGGTGTTACAATCCCCTCCCCCTTCAAAGGAACACCGTCATCGGTGTTCTTTATCAATCACACATGTCATGCCTTTAATCTTCAATTGCTTCAACACAATTTTCCTTTTCTTGGTCTAGTCCTTTCCCAAACTCTTGGAAATTATCACATATCTACAACATTTTCAAACAACAAGCATGTCAATTCATCATTTCATGCATAAAAATTTTATTACTATTCATAACTCAAGAGGAATTTTACAATCATCATAATTCTTATATGTGTCATTTATGGATATGTATCCATATGGTTGTCTCATTAACTTGTCTCACTATTTTCCTTGATATACCCATTGTGTGCATGATCGTAATTAAAAAATTATAAGAATTATCAAAGTCTCCTCTTCTTTGTGGTCACTCACCCCTAGTCCCAGGCTCAGGCATCCCCTTCTCTGCTATGCAATCCCTTGAGTGATCCATCTTTTCTTGCCAAGGATTTCTTGCACAAGAAGGATTTACAATACTTCCTAAAGTCTTACAGTTGAGACGTCCCTCCAACTTTCTCTTGTTGAGGCATCCCTCCGGACTGTGTCACCATGACACATCATTCTATGAGGATCACTACTCATCACAGGGTTCTCATGTCAGTACAGTATCCATTTTCCATGTTTTCTAGATTTTACAGCCATCATTTGTCCTCCCCAGACAAATATTTTTCCTCTCACCTGTATCACATACATATAGAAATTCGTGAGATACTTTCATTATTTCGATCAAAATTATTTCAAATATGTCACCCACATATTTCAAGTTTCACATTTCTATTTCCATATTTGTTCCATATATGAACCAGATCCCACAAGCATGAGATTTGTTTCTCATGGTAGTGTGGATATTTCATAACCAATAGGAATTGGTCTTCCTTATGGGATTAAAGAACAACCATATCCAAGACCCCTCCTTCCTACAATTCATTCTTCACTCAGCCAAACAAATTGTTAGTTCCCCATGCACATACACATATTCTTTTGCACATATCAATGACATCACAAACAATTCTTAACTTGTGTAATCTAACAATTGCATCAAATTCATTTGTTCAAGGAAATATAATCCCTTATTCAAGCTTCATTTTATCCTATTAGGCCCAATCACATGTGATTCAAATATTAATTGAAATTTAATTTAATGTGCCAATGCCCATGGCCACATTTTCACACAATGCATCCTTTCATAGATTTTTGGATTATTACCTTTCATGTTAGGCACACTTGCCATGGCATGTTGGGACTCGACCAACCTCTTACCACATGAATTTCTCTGTCCACCTTTGTCATTACAATAGTGTTATATTTTCTTCTTTTGACTCAATCATAGCCTCAAATCATCACTCATGAAACTCAAAGTTTCACATGAATGCCTTTAAGCATTTCTTTCTTTACCAATAATTAGGGTACCAACATTTAGGGTCACCCAAATTTCTCTCTTTACCTTTCTGCAATTTTGTAGAGAATTGGAAGATACTTCTTCCATAATGGGAAGTCCTATATAAACCCACTCTCTTATCACATGCATCTTCTCAATGCATTACATCATCATGCTACCTTAGAGCACTTTTTTTCCCAATCACTCCTTGTTTGGGAAATGTATTCATGACATATATTTGTTCATGCATTTTTCCAAGGATTTCAATCATCCTTGGTTTTCAAAGGTTCATACCTCCATCATGCAGGTTCTTCTTCCTAAATCATACCCTATTTGGGTATCAATGGAATACAACAACCATTCAGATCACATGCATACCATCAAAACATAGACTATTTTAGAAGGGATTATTACCCAAATCCCTTTTACCTTTCATGTCACATGGGAACGAAATATTTATACATGTTCTGGCTGCCATCACCTTCTCTGATATTACCTCTTCAGTGGTGCTTCCTAGGGACTTCTAAAGTCCATTTCACATTTTTTCTTTTATCAACAACCTTCTTGCATTTACCTATGTCTAAGGTTGTTACTATTGGCAATTTTTCTTCCCTATCAGTTCCAATCTTTTTTATATGTGACTTACATCACCACATTCACAGTTTACATTAGTTTTCATGTAAAATCAAATGCATGTACCATAGTATTTAAATCAAAAAACATTTTCAAATATGCGCTAGCATATCTATATGCATTCCATCACATTATCTCAATATTTTTTTAAATACAAACATGAAATATTTCATCTTTCTACATTATCATGCAGCTCTCATCATTATCATGCCAAAAAAATTACATTCATCAGCATATCAGTTTCTCATCCCAACAAACCATAATAGACAACAACAAAGGAGTTAAGGGGTTCTCCCACTAGGGAATTTTCATCCTAGATGAATTCATTTTCAAGGCCTCATTGCCTTCACACAATATAGCTTAACCAATCTCATTAATTTAAATACATTTAGTTATTTATCTTTCATTTACCAACTGTATTTATTTCCCAGCTATTCTTTTAAAGCATACAACTATGTCTCATCATCCAGAGTTCTATAGTGAGAAAAGTATTAATCCTTTTCTCCTTCTTTGCTTCTACAATTTATCCCTTCCTAGAACCTCCCTACTCTATTCCTTGAGAATTCTTGGTCGTGTTCACCTTGACCTTCTTGGGTAATTCATCATGCCACATCAACATGATTCTTGTTCATAATGAATTATGAACTTGTGCATTGCACATTTCCCAACCAGAAATTAGATTGGTCCTTGTTCGTTTGCAGGTCTTTTTTACTTATGCATGATATTTTAAACTATAATCTAGGATTCTTATATAAATAGGCTTTGCAACCCACTGCCCAATTCTCATCATTCATTTCGGTTTTAGCTCTGTTCTCCTGACATAGTTCTTTACACAGTTCCTCCACATGAACTTCTTCAACATCCAATTCTCTTGTTGCATATCCAAATGGTATGACATGACCTCAATCTTGGGTCAGTCTCAGTTTCATTATTTTAGAGTTCTATGAGGCATTTCAAATACATTCAAAAAGATATATTTATGTTATCAACATGATTTCATGTTGTGCTTCCATGCACTTCACCACATTCATTTTCATGTTGTGTGTGTCCACCTTTGCCACACTGCACATATTCCACATTGCCTATTGATTTAAATCATTCCACCCCTGATTTTTCACAATCATTATCATGCAATTCTCAAAGGCATAACCATGTTTCCTTTATCATGACAACAAAGCATTCCTTCACATTTATTCTTTCAACAATTTACACTATATTTTGTTGAGAAAAATGGACACACATCCCCCTCAAGCTATTATTCCATCAAGATAAATCAGACCCTTCCAATATAGGGTCAACCATGCATTCATGGCATTGCGTAGATATGGAAAGTACGAATCTTGTCTCACAATTCACTTATTCATACACTCATATCATACCTTTAAGCATACATATGTATGTGTGGGTGCATCACTTGCACCTTTTTACCTCATTCATTCATAAACATTATCCATTTTTTATGAGACTTTGCAGTCACTTACACAACCAATCTCATCAATAAAATCATAATTATGTTTCCCTTATTACAAGATAAGAACCAACAAAAAAGGCCACTTTTGCTCTTTGCTCTCTTAGCATTTTATCTTAGCTCTTTCTAAGGAATTTCATACTTCCTCCAGTTATTATTTTAACAAATTACTCATACCCTTCATCATAGGGTCAACCATGCATCCATGGAATTACTCATTCCATGCAAGCACACTCCTTGCCTTATTTCCCTCTTACTTAGGCATTCATATCATGCTTTCAAGAATATAAGTATATCTATGTATGTATTATGCATGTTCATTGCTTGCATAGTTTTATATTGTTCTTTCATATTTATCTGGTAAAAATATTAGTATTCTTTAAATGGAAATTACAACCATCCACATGATTAGTCTCACAAACATCATTCGTACCTTCCTACTAGGAAATTCTATAATGCATTCCCATGCACTCAAGAACCTAGTTACATATATGGATGTTTAGCATGTAGTTCATTGCTTGCACCTTTTTCCATGTTATTCACACAAATTTACTTTTCAAACTTTAATACCATCTCTCTCATAGATCTTACAATTAATCTTATGGCTAGTCTTATAGGGATATTCATTAATCATGCTAGCCTTTCTATATGTAAGAAACCAGTAAGAGACCAGTCTTTCCCAATTTATATAATCACATTTCACAATTCAGTAATATAGACTGGATAATTACATCATTACCCAGGGTACACAAAATACCCAATTTTCCAATTTCCATGCCTCAATTCACTTTTGGTCAACAGACCTTTTACCAAGGGAATCCTTTATCAAATCCCCTTTTACTTCTCTATACCAAGACACATTCACATGGACACCATCCACCTTGGGATGTCAATCTGACCCATTGGTCATCTAGAAATGATCCAACACATCCTTTGCCAGACTTTATATCAGTTTTCCATCAGCCATTAAAGCCCTATCTTCCTAAGGCAATAGGAAGCAACATTATCAACATTTCATTCATGTTGGTAATTTTCCTACGGACATCATTTTATCCTCAACTAAAAGGATCATCAACAGACCATGCATTGTAACCCACCATAGGTTATAACATGTCTATATGCATGTTACATACATGCTTACTCATTACCATATGCATTACAACATATCCACATTTTTCATTTCCATGCATAAACAAGTACTCATGCCAATAGGCATGTACACATTTTGTATAGCCATGAGCTCATAAACTAGCTCATATGTTCACCTCACTTTCCCTCTTTCTAGGATTAGCAATAGTCCCAAAGGACTCTTCTTTATTTTGCTTAAATAGATTATTCATATTGTAGGTTTCAACCATTATAGGTCAATTAAATTGACCTTGCAAATTTACCATCGGTCCTCTTATCATGAGGAGTTATACATATATACATGGTTTATCCTTTTATTAAAGCATTAATTATTACTACTAAGGATTCTATCAATCCATACCAAATTTCTTTAACCACAAGGGATTTTCCATAAGGGTCTTAGCCCTTATATAAACAACCATCATAATTGTAAGAGGCTCCAACTACCTATTCTTAGAGGCAACATTGAAATCACTAGTTCATTTACTCTTTGAACTTAAGTAGCCCTTAGCAGGGTTCTTCCATTTCATCCATTCACAAACAGGCCTTACTATTAATACCTACAGGCTTATTCTCACTCCTGTAGGAGCATCTATCAATCATTCAATAAACAACTTAATCTCCCGCTATATATCAACATGGTTAGCCTTTCTGCTTTAAGAAATCAAAAAATAAAGATATTTAATTATGCAATCCTTCTTTTCAAGGAACTTTGCAAATAACAAAAGAACTTTTAAACGCAAAGAAACTCTTTTCAACATGATCATCTTAGCCTTGATATACCAGTCTTACAATTGTTCTCTGGCCCATCCAAGCCTAGTGTTGTAACCTCGCTCTGATACCACTTTGTAACACACCCAACCCCTAAATACCTTTCTTAGGGATGGGGTATTAAATTTTTTCTTTTCCTCAATAGTCTCAAGCCTCTTCTCGTGGATACCATCGTCTTTTTCTCATCTAGAGCTTTCCAATGAATGTCACCATGCTCAAAACCAATCTCTAGATCAAAAGTTATGGCTTCTTAAAGTTTTAAAGCCTTCTTCCATAATAATTCCACGTGACTCCAAGTCACCTTCTAATGAAGACGTGGATGTTGGTGTGGCACCTGCCACCTGTTCTTTTGGACTCTTGGCCTATCGGGTCCCAAGACCTCAACAAAGTTTCCAAATTCTTATACACTCGAAGGCCCGATCTGACATGATCTGTCACCCAAGGCATTCTAAGGTTACCCTGAAAACCACACTCTGACGATAAACACTACTCTGGATCCAACGATGCAAATCCTTTCCTGTAGAGTCTCTAATAGATCTAACATCTTGGGTTCATCCTCAGAGCTCTATCTTCAGAGTTCCTTATCAACCCAACGCACAAGCATTCCAAAAGTATAATCTCCAATCAACGATGGAGATATATCCAGCCACAGATCATATGCTCGATAATAAAAGCACCCAAATAAAATCATTGAGTTTGACAGGGGTCTAATCCCAATCTCTTCGACCAATTATAGGTTTCAATGTATCATCCTTAGGTACATAAACACTTCCCATCAACATGACATTAGTAAGATTTCACCTTCCTCTTAGTCTCTTTTAAATCAGATCCATAAAAATCTACAGTGGAGGTCATACCTAGGATATCCATCGATCAATGGTCCAGATTATCCCTCGAACTCTTCCATGGGGGTGCCTCCACTTAAGCATCCAAATTTACTCCAACCAGGGTATTCTAATAACACTTCCTTTAGGATCTATAGATGTGATTAGATAACCATGCCAAATCCAACAATCATGGTGGTACTGGGTCTTATAAGCCTTCAATATTCGACCACATCCACCACAATGAATATAATGGTTCACATCTTCCAAACTTGTCCCCTGATGGATCAATAATCCTCATTGATTTAGGTTATACCCTCCTTAGGCATCATAATCTGCTCCGATGGAGGGTCTGGATCCCTCCACACTGCTAAATCAATGGTCGATATTGCGTCTCACCCTAGATCAAATGGAGGACCCATATATAACTGTTGTGCTAGATCAATGGTCACAATTTTATGGGAAAAATAAGAGCCTTTATGCAGGCTTGATAGTCTGGTCCAGGACTTAGTCAATTTCACAGGGTTTCACTCAGTATTTTCAAGACTTGGCAAGTTTTTAGAAATTCTTTCTTGGGTCCAAGGCACTCCTTTGTCTGCGCAGAACACCTCTAATTCATTTCATTCTGAAAATGCATCTTTTGCAGGAAAACCAAACACTGTGACACACATGTATATGGATCCAAGTACTATGACATACAAAGACTATGTCACACAAGTATATGGATCCAAGTACTATGACATACAGGTGGTCTCTATTTATGTATGTATATGGTTATAACTATAATTATGTGCATGATTATCAAGGTTACAATTTCATTACTTTAACTAGAGTCGATACAAGGCTCAAGCATTCACATACACAAGCATGCCCATAACCATATGATTTCTCAATTACTAGAATGCACAACATACAAGAGATCCACCAATCCAATCGTCACTCATGCATGCACATTCTGAAGAAAATTATAAACATTTAGTCATAAATTACATTCAATACACAAGGCTCATAAATTATTATATGTTATAGTTGATAACTAGTCAACTGACTGTGGGTGTTCACCTTTCCACCAAACCATAGGATCATATGAATTCACTCTTAGCTCTTTGGCCACCCCGTGCCAAGCCATGATACCACAAGGGAACCTCTCTCTCTCTGGTTTTCAACGATTTTTGAAGGACACTCTCCTTCACACCACTCTTGGTAGAGATGTTATCACACCCACATAGCTTAGGCCTTAGCGAGGTTTATCAGATACCTTTCCAGTATAAGGCTCACAACCTTCCCAACTTAGGTCAGGTCTCTAGATTCTACCCTCTAAGACTTAGATCTCCAACTCTTTTTCTGTTACTATGGTTTTACACAATCCATCCTTTTTTTCCCATTTGAACTTTCTCAATTGATCTCTGTCTCCTCCAATGTTTTCTGCCTCAGCTCCTTTCTACCCTTGTGTGTTTTTATTGCACACATCGTTATGGAAGGTTCTCGACCTGTCCCCTTCCTTATGTCAAAAGGAAACTCATGGGTCAAATTGATGTACATAAATGGTATCTTGTGGTACCTATGGATGACATTTTCAGCTGTCCTAACCTAATCTCCCATGCCTGGATTTATTTGGGGTAGTTTGTTTCCCAACTACCAAACTTCCTCATTAATTGATTTTCCTTGAAATCAAGGCTGGGGAAAATAATATAAATATTGAATATTATCAACAAGGAGGTTTGGGCCATCTTTAGCATGATGAACCCTTATATAGGTTTCCTCACCCTTTCCTCTAGTGGTATCATGGCCAGTACTCAATTTTTTACCCCCACAGTCAGTTGTTGGCAATCTTAATTAAAATAAAAATACATTTACATTGTTCACATGTCATGACATGGAAATCATTAACTATGATTAATTACATATAACCAGGGGTTTAGGAAAAGGGGTGTTACAATTATGATGTTATATTATTGGATTTTTAATAGGTTATGTTAGCGACAATTCTTGTCTTGGGCACAAAAGTACCCAGGTCTGCAAGTAGCCCAAGAAGCGCCCCAGCGCAACACAGGAGAATCTCTTTTCCGATCACAAGTCAAACGAGTGGGCGAAGTTTTGTTGTCGGCTGTTGAGATCCACCTACAAAACTGATCAACGTGCATCGGGATTTCAGGGCTGCCAAGTTGCCCGAGATTTAGCACGAAGGATAGCGCCAATGGTTCAAGTAAAATCTGGGTCGTCCGATCCAGTTGAGACAGGTGGCAGTCAGTCGACGTATCAGGGATCGGTGTTTCGGAAGACGAGGATCCTCCCATTTTTACAGCTGAGATCACCGATCGATGAAATGCCGAAAGCACCTTTGGATCCAAGCCCACGATCCCAGCACCAGCATACATCAAGCGAGCGTGTAAACAGGGGAAGCCCCTTTTATAATAGAAAATATTATCTGGGCCGTTCATCTGAAGAACGCGTGGCGCTCATCCGCGTCACGTCGACATTCAGGAATTCAAGGGGTAAGTGCACCTTGTTATTTCACCTCTCGAAACCTCGAATCCCGAAATGCCGAAAGCGCCCAGAATTTGGCCCATGATCTTGGCGTCTGGTCACAGAGGAGAAGGGCTAAAGGAGAGGCACTAGTGTTTATCATTTGATGAGTCGGGCCTGCTGTATTTCCGAATCAGTTCAGAATCGTCGGATCAGTGGGGGGATGTGTGGCGACCGCTAGGTTCTCCCGGCATTTTGTCCATCGCGATTTCGAAGAAAGAAGACTTGCTCCTTCCTATCCACGAACCCCGAAGTGCCAAAAGCACTCTGGAAAATAGGCATAAGGTCACGGCCCGTGGTCACTCAAGAAAGTAGAAAGGGCTGTACAAAGGGGAGGCCAAAAACATCGAATTGAGTTTCAGACTGGGGGAACTGTGTTCTCCAGACGTCGTTTCGACGTGATCTAAATCCCAGGGACTGACAAGAATGAATGAAGAAGAGAGAGGGTGGTTGAAACCTCGCCTCACTCATTAATTGCAAAGTATGGATGTTCCGACTGAAATTCTACCCGAGAAGGTCCTCTGTACTGGTTCTTTTCACAGAAGCCATGTCGAGTCCTTGACTCGCCAGGGAAGCCTGCGCATGCCAATTCAACATTTAAGGGCTCATCTACCCCCTGGCGCGAGCCATGCAGAATTAAGGTGACGTATGACAGAGGAGTGCAGGCCAGATTTGATTGAAGAGACTCCTCATCCCAAAAGTCCAGGAGGCCTCTTTTGGGCAAATGTTTAGGAGTATATGTACTTAGTTTTGAGATTTTTCAATCTATCGATGGTAGAGCGAAGCTCCCGATTGTAATGTTTGAACAGATACTCTAGTTCTCTGGTTATGCATCTGTATGTAAGATTTCTTGTTTAATGAAAGACAGTTTCTTTATTCCATCTAGTTTTCATCTCATACTGAGGGAGTTCATGATTGACTGATTCACATGAATTATTGCAGTTGTGTTATGATAAAGGATTTATTGTGGCACTATTGTATTCTCTAGTTTTCTGCATTTAAATGCAAGAAGATCTTGCATTTAAATGTCTTCTTCTACAACCTGTTAGGAACCTGATGTTTACGATAGACCTTCGCATCTCTCTTACAAAATTCTTCCCCCTACTCGCCCTTACTACAACTCATTGTCTGAAGTCATCTAAGACCTCACTTGCCCATGCATGTCTGGCCTAGTGTCGGAATTAGAACCACGTCGTTTTGAGTTAACCTCCATTTGATCACCCCATTAAACAAATCGTGACACAAACTGATGGGCGTCGGGCTCTGCTCCTGCTGCAATCCAGGGGTGACTTCCGTCGCCAACATTTCTGGCGCTGTTGCCGGGGACGAAGTTGAAAATTTTCCCTGGGATTGAACGACATTGAGCCTCTGATTTTGAAGGTGCATCGGGTATAAGATCCTTTGAAGATTTCTACTGTGCACCTGGCGACTCCATTGTGACGACTCCACTGTGGAGAACCTGCTGTATCAAGTGTGGCTTCTAGAGGTAGACACACGTGGTCCCATCCACATATGCCTCTAGCTACACCTGAGACTGATCGGAAGGTGGTCCTGGGAAAAGGAAAGGCCTCTGAAGGAGAAGCTGCCACCGCCGAACCAGGTAATCCGCCATATCCTTCTGTAAGAACTCCATTTTCTCCTCCTTAGTCTCCTAGCAGACCGCTTTCTGAAGTTTCCCGTTTCCTGAATTTCGGGAGTGTTCCTGTTGAGGTTTCCCCCTCTGGTCTCGGATTAGAGGGAGAAATCCTTGTCACTCCCATTTCTCCTTAAACTGTACCTTGGCGCAAACCCAGGACCACAGAAGATTTCCCCACTCCTGGCTTTACCACACCTCCTCTTGTTACTGTTGTCGCTGTTGCGCGAGGGGAAACATCAGCCGACTTAAGCTCGCTAGCCTTCTCCCTAAATCCCCTATTGTTTCCCACTCCCCTTAGAAGCTCATCCCCAATATCCCATTTTTGAGCTCCTTCTCCTCCCAGTTCTCCTCCACATAATAGCCCTATGGTAGGAGCAAATCCCCCCATGACCAGAATTGAGGTTATAATAGCTACTAGGTATGCTCCTCTTGTCTTACCTCAGCCTCTCAATGACCTCCTAGCAGATGGATACCTTAAGCAGTTGCCCAAGTTTACAGGGGAGGGGGACATAACTACAGAAGAACACCTAGAAGCCTTTTACACTTTCACGGATGATAATGTTATCATGCACGCAGACGTATGGATGAGAATTTTTGTCCATAGTCTCCAAGGAGAGGCTAGAAAATGGTTTAAGGCCCTGTCCCCTGGATCTATTGATGGGATAGAAGATTTAGATAATTCCTTTTTAAGACAGTGGGGAGATAAAAAAGATTTCATGTATTACATGACAGAGTTTGGGTCTTTGAAGAGAAAAGAAGGAGAGTCTGTCTCCGACTTCTCCAAGAGATTTAATAAAATGTACAACAAAATCCCTGCTGAGATAAAACCCTCCGAAGCCTCTGGAAAGATCACTTATGCTAGCGCCTTTGATCCCGACTTTTGCCTCCTGTTGAGGGAAAGAGGAGCCACTACTCTGGCCCATATGCAGGATGCAACCGTGGAGGTAGAATCTAATATATTGTTTGTTGACCGACTCAGGAACACTGCTGGTAGAAACATATCCAAGCAGAGGCCTGAAGCTTCCTCATCCAGTACCTCTCCCCCACCCCTTCAGATAGATGAGACAGCTAGGGTACTAAAGTCACTTTCTGCTAGAATGGAAAGGTGGGAGTTAGAAGGGAAGCCCACGTACATAAATCCTTAGAATGCTGATGGTAGAGGTTTCAGGAGACCTAATAACAATGGACCACAGGCCTTCCCAAGGGAACCAAAGGGGAAAGACAGGGAAGATCAAAGGATCCAAAACCCTCTCCAAAATAACCTGGTTACTCATGAGGGAGGGGAGGATATAGACGAGTTTGACCCCGAAATTCACTGTGTTGAAGAAACTCCTACTTTTCCCCATTTGACTCAGTCTGCATATGAAAAATCCCTGATGAACATCCAAATCCATGAGTTAGGTAAGGGATAAAGGGTTGGTCACACCTCTAACAGATATAATCTTAGGTCAAGAAAGAAAGAAGGAGACTTTGACAGCCAAGACCAGCCCCTCATAGCAGATAGGCCTACTAAATTTGCGATAGCCACTACTAAAGAAAATAAAACTTAGAGTGCTTCGCTAGCAACCAAGGAGCCTGACATTGAGGTAAGGGAAGTTCCTAAGCCTAGCCCCTCCTTCAATTTTGAGCATGAGATTCAGAAAATTAGAATTCCTGTACCCCTATCTGAATTCATTAAAAACGAAGATTTCGAAAGGTCCCTCTCCAAGTTGCTACAATCCGAGTCCCTCCAGCCTCCCTCTGACTCAATGAACCTTCAAGATGAGAAACCAGTTATCATCCTAGGTCCCATGGTAGAAGACAGAGATGATTCATCCCCTCCTTTCTACACCTCCCTGAACATACATAATAAAGTGTTGCATAATTGCCTCATGGATTCCAGAGCTTCCCATAACCTTATGCCCAAAATAGTAATGGAAGAGTTGGGACTGGAAGTGACAAAAGCTTATCATGATTTGTATTCTTTCGATTCAAGGAGAGTGTCGTGTCTAGGGGTCATCAAAGACCTGGTGGTTTCTTTATTTCACCTGCCCATCAAGAGTGTGGTCATGGATATTGTGGTAGTCGACGTTCCCCCCAAGTTTGGCATGCTATTGTCAAGGTCTTGGATTAAAAGACTTGGAGGAACGTTACAGATGGATCTCACATATGCCACCATTCCGGTATTTGGAGGGGAACACAGGAGGTTGTACAGAGAAGCCCAGCTAGCCTATATTGTCAGCGATGAAGAAAACCCCACTAACCACCCCATCTTTGCACTTGACACCGACTTGGGGTCTAGCTTATTGAAGCTCACTGATGCTCCTGAAGACCCTTTCCAAGTCATAAAGAAACCCAGTCTTGATTATCTGATTCCCCCTCCAACCCCCTCCGTGTGGAAGATGTTTTTCGACGGAGCTGCTTCTAGCAAAGGTGCTGGTGCTGGGGTGGTTTCCATATCACCTTGTCAAGAGGCCATATCCCTGTCATACAAGCTGGAATTCGAAACCACCAACCATGTGGTGGAGTATGAAGCTCTTGTTCTGGGTATGAGAGCCACAAAGGAAATGGGAATTAAAGAAATAGAAATATTTGGAGATGCTGAGTTGATTATCCAGCAAGTCAGAAATGCTTATCGTGCTAATAATCCCCAACTCAGGAATTACAGAAATGAGGTGTGGGACCTGATCGACAATTTCTTCTTGGCCTTTAACATTTCTTTCATTCCGAGGGGGGAGAACACTTCAGCCGATTCTTTAGCTTTCTCAGCTAGTTTGCTCAAAGTTCCTCTGCCGCCTATGGTCAAATATGACGTTGAAATAAGATATAGGCCCTCTATACCAGATAACGTCAAGCATTGGAAGGTATTTGAAGATGACCTGGAAATCAAAAAAATTCTCCAATCTGTTGATGAATTTTCTGTGTTGCACATTGATCAGGATCCCGACCTAGAAGGTGACTCTCACCCTGAGGTGTTTTTAAATGAAATTGCTAATCACCAGATTATTCAGCTTCCTAGCAATCACATTCTGAGCGGACTAATCCCTTTAGAAAGACTGTTCGATGGGAATGACGTGTTCGTAAAGGGTAAGGTTTCAAATGAATATGCTGATACAACCGAATGCAACATTGGCACACAGGAGGAGCCTAGGTTTGTCAAATTATCAAGCAGTTTGACTAGAGAACAGAGGGCCGAATATACTGAATTGTTGAGGGAGTTTGCTGATGTGTTTGCATGGTCATACGAGGACCTTAAGACATATGACACATCCTTCATTGAACACAATATCCCGTTGAAGGAAGGAGCTAGACCATTTAGGCAGAAGCTAAGATAGATAAATCCCATGTTGTTGCCTGTCATGGAGAAAGAAGTGAAGAAATTGTTAGATGCCCAAATCATTGTCCCCTTGAGATATTTCGAACGGGTGGCCAATTTGGTTCTGGTAAGGAAGAAAAGTGGATAAATCAGGCTTTGTGTCGATTTCAGGAACCTGAACAGGATCTCAAAGAAAGACAATTACCCCCTACCCAAGATGGAGCAAACACTGCAGAAGGTAAATGGTGCATCCAGGATGTCCATGATCGATGGGTTTTCTGGCTATAATCAGATATCGATCATGCCTGAGGACAGGGAAAAGACAACCTTCACCACTCCTTGGGGCACATTCATGTACGCCAAAATGCCTTTCGGACTTATGAATGCAAGAGCAACATTTCAGCGAGCCATGGATATAGCCTTCATCAGAGAGAAAGATGAGTTCGTAGTGATCTACCTAGAGGATATCACAGTCTTCTCCAGGTTTGATAAAGAGCAATGCCATCACTTAAGGAAAGTTTTCTCGAAGTGTCGGAGGTTTGGACTCCCTAAATCCCAAGAAATCCTTATTTTATATGATGGAGGGCAAGTTGTTGGTCCATATAGTATCAGCGGAAGGAGTAAGGATTGATCCCAGCAGAGTGGAGGCAATTCAAACCCTGTCACTTCCCAGGTCTAAAAAAGAGGTCCAGGCCTTTTTAGGAAAGATTAATTTCCTGAGGAGATTCGTCTCAAATTTTGCTGAACTGGTAAAACACATCACGACCATGCTCAAAAAGGGAAATGAAGTGAGATGGACCGCTGAACCCAGGGAATATTTTTTCCAAATAAAGAGGGCACTAACTGAGGGGCCTGTGCTGATTAGTCCTGATTATTCTAGACCTTTCCTAGTTTTTTCTTTTTCTTCCTTTGATACGGTAGCAGCAGTGTTATTGCAGAAAAATGAGGAAGGACGGGAGCAAC
Source organism: Picea engelmannii (assembly GCA_009831015.1). Taxonomy (NCBI): domain Eukaryota; kingdom Viridiplantae; phylum Streptophyta; class Pinopsida; order Pinales; family Pinaceae; genus Picea; species Picea engelmannii. The sequence continues at coordinate 29,284 of ML834305.1, forward strand.
CCATTGCTTTCTTCAGCAGGGCATTAAGAGATGCAGAGATCAGGCATGAAATCATGGAGAAGCAGGCCTATGCCTTAGTGAAAGCTCTCAAGGATTTCAGAGTCTATGTCCTGCAATCAAAGATAATTGTTGTAACACCTTGTTTCCCCCAACTTGTAAATATAACTGGACTAGCCAAGAACTATGGAAAACTCATAAATGTGAATATGTGATGTAAATGGACCTTGAGAAAGAGGTCAATGAATGTGAATAACATTCTGAATTTATTGCAGGACTGCTGATGAGGGGACGTGCAGAAAAAGAGACCACGATAGCGATGGAGGGCACCTGAAAAGGTGGCGTTAACTTCCACCGAGAATTAAATACCGTATTTGGACTCCACTGGCCCAGAGAACCAAAAGCGGCTCACTGGCCCTGAAATTCAATGCCTCGCAGGCTGGTAGGCGGATGGCTTGATGAGGGATGGGATGGTGAACCGCCCATCCGTAGAGCCATCAGGCCTGATCAGTGCAAGGGTAATCGCACCACACGCAACCTCGCGAGAGGATAAGGCGTAAGGCATAGGCGATTGAAAGGGTAGACGCGAGGGGAACTCTGGCATTACGTAGAGTGAGTGATAGCAGAGAGGAAGGATTGTAACCTTCGCTCCTGGTCACTGGCAGATAGAGAGACGCAGTCTCAGAGCATCGTGGTCTCAGCTCGGGGTGGCTAGTGGTAAATCCGCTGGGAGTCGCTACGCCTACGGTTAGGTGGAAACGAGCACCCCTCTCAGCAGTCACACCCATTTCGGGTGTTATTATCTGATAAGTGTTTTTTTTATATTGCATCTTGAAATTCATATGCTGACATATATGCTCATAAACTGTGAAATGGTGAACAATTACAGTATAAGAATGTCTGTGTAGTATTTTGATAAGTAATGATAGATATATGCTTATAACAGAAAGACCACCCATGGCTTATGTTGATACATGAATTTAATTAGGCGTGAGTCGAACTAAGTTAGGCTTCCAGCCCATTCTCAGGAAGCTGTTTACTTGTATCTACCTCCGTAAATGCCCCGGTATAGATCTCTTCACAGAGATTTCCTCCTTAGAAAGGTTCACCAAGAACCCAGAAAAAGGACTTGAACGCACAAGTCTTATTAACCCTGTACGAGGAGGAATGACCCTCTTAAGGTTCCGAGGTAGCAGTGTAGGGATATGTAACAAATCGTCGAATGAGATTTCGTCGGGTGACCCATAGCCATTCACGACCGTTAGATTGACGGAAGTAACGAGGGCATTACATACCTTTCCCTTTTCCCCTCTATCTTCGTGAACAACGAGGAAATCGAGATCGTAGATTCCAAGACCCAGGAGAACGTTTGGACCATTGATCTTAACACATCCACGAGGTAGTGGAAGAATGCACAAAGTGGGACAACTTGAGTCATTGGATCTCATCAGAAATCCCGTCGGCCGTTGGATCGGGTTAATATGCTCGGAGTTTAGTCTCTGGAGTGTGCGTAGGAAGAACGGATCTAGACCATTGGATCTTGGTCCGATTACCCGTCAGCCGTCAGATCGGGCAGGTATCAAAGATTCAGAGAGAGTCAAGATGTTGGCTCATTGGGATATTGGAGATCCTGAGGGAGAGGGAATCGGGACGCTATAAGTCGCGAACCCCGAGAGTTCATCTGGACCGTCCATCCGTTTGGGATGCGTGTCAGAAATCCACAGAGAGTCGGGATATTCGACATCAGGAAATCAGAGTTCCTGAGGTCGAAGGAGTTGGGACATCACAAGTCTCGAAATCCTGATGAGATCAGAGCTGCCCGTTTGTGAGGACACGTGGCGAGATCGAGATCCCATCGGCATATCGGGGGTTTGGAAGGCAAGACTTTTGGAGCACCAGAATTCGCGAGAGCGCGAGATTGGATCAGGACCGTCCACTTGTGGGGACGCGTGGAAGAGATCCAGGCCATCGGGGATAGTCCCGATGAGGAGTTCATCCATCGGAGTTTGGCTCATCGGGATATCGTAGATCCCAGTGACAAGTTTTCGGTGCACTTTGGAATCGCGAAACGCAAAATCCCGATGAGTGGGGGACAGCTGTCCGCACACCGAAGAAGGAGGATAGTGCCACCGTGAGGGGCCAGCTGTCAACAAACCGGAGAGTCGAGATTCGAGGAATCGAGAATTCTGTGGACATATGCACTTTGGCATTGAAAACCCCAAAACCCCGAGGACGGACAAGGCTGCGGTCTTGTGAGATAGAGGTCATGTGGATTAAAGACTTAGCCCGGGAGGCTAAGGCAGCAAAGGAGCGTATCGAGATTCGGGGATCGGTGAACCAAATTGTTGGGACATCACGAGTGCCAAAACCCCGATGAACGGAAGAGATTCTTTCGGAGGATCTCTGGCTCTGTAATGACCGTTAGATGTGGAGGTGAGACGTCAACTTAAGCCAGGACGTGAATATGCTTTAGGATAAGTGGCGAGCAGATCTGGACGACCAGAGTCCACCCGTCCAGATCTACGACTGAGGTTCCATTCTGGAGCTGCCTTATTGTTCTTCCTTTAGCAATAGGGGGGGGGGGGTCCGTAATTGGACGCGCAACTCTTGAACAATCGAGATTTACTCATTGTGATCAACGACTTCCCAGTGGNTGTATACCACCTAACCGTGCAACGATCGTTTCTCATTTGTTGTTCTCTACACTGCTGGGGTTTATTCCTATTGGCCATTCGCTAACCCTGTGGGAATTCATCCCTATGGGACGCACGTTAGCCCTAACGGGCTTTGGTGATTGTAGAGTCTAATGTTTGGACCTTACTACAGCACTAGAGCGCGAAACACAAATAGGCACTACGTTCAAACTGAACCGCGATCATGACCCGCGATCACCTGAGAATGGGGAAGAAAAGAGAAAGAGCTAGTTTACGTTGGATCTTCGTGGTTATTTAGGAGCTCGAGTCCGACAGAGGACCGGAAAAATTTGATTTAGGTAGTGGGTATGTTACAAAGTGGTATCAGAGCATGGTTACAACACTCGGCCTGATTGGGCTCATGCACGAGTTGTGCATAAACTTCGTTCGAAGCACTTCTATGAGGAGTAACTCCCTAACTTAACTCCCTTGTCCAGGATTAAAAACTTGGAAAATGAGAACCCGACTGTGTATGCAAGTGAAAGAAGTTATGAATTTATGCGAAATTTATAAAAATGAATTTAACTCTTGACTAACAGCCAGCGTTTTTCTTTTCACTCAAGCGGACGATCAACCGCGGGAATCTACAAATGTAGAGTATGGTGACTCACCAAGAGGTGGGAGAAGGCTCCCACAACAGAGATGAAGAGTCTGATGAAAGAAGAGTAATAGGAACCCCTCCAGGACTGGCTGAGACTGTGAGGAGTCTCATGGTCGAATTGCAAAGCTACAAGGCCGATAATGAAAGGATGATGAAAGAACAAGAAAAGCAAACCGAAATTAATGCAGTTCTACTGCAGAGCTTATCCGACCTACAACGAAAAATGCAGCATGAACCTGAGATGAAGAATTGTGGTCGTGTCAGTGGCCACACTGAGAGAAGTACATCCAGAAAGGTCCACCCCAGAGGTAAAGGGCCAGTGCCAGACGATTCCACTGAGAAGGAAGCTGGTGATTCAGAAGGCTCTTCCAGCAGCAGGACCAGTTCCTATTCTCAAAAGAAACAAAAGAA
>ML834305.1:37023-50022 GCA_009831015.1 Picea engelmannii
TTGACTGGTCTGTGATCCAGGTGGAACCGGAGGGAGAATTTCTACCAGAACCCCAATGCATATTGGACAGAAAGGAAACCCAGCTCCGGAACAAAACCATTGCACAGGTCAAGGTGCAGTGGAAACATTTTGGCCCAGATGAGACTACATGGGAGATGGAAGATGCCATGAAATTGGCATATCTGATTTTGTTTACTTCTATACATGCAATTCATGTTAATAGATAAGAACATCGAGGACGATGTTCCTTTTAAGGGGGAGGGAATTGTAACACCCTGTTTCCCCCAACTTGTAAATATAACTGGACTGGCCAAGAACTATGGAAAACTCATAAATGTGAATATGTGATGTAAATGGACCTTGAGAAAGAGGTCAATGAATGTGAATAACATTCTGAATTTATTACAGGACTGCTGATGAGGGGACGTGCAGAAAAAGAGACCATGATGGCGGTGGAGGGCACCTAAAAAGGTGGCGTTAACTTCCACCTAGAATTAAATACCGTATTTGGACTCTACTATCCCGGAGAACCAAAAGCGGCTCGCTGGCCCTGAAATTCAATGCCTCACAGGCTGGTAGGCGGATGGCCTGATGAGGGATGGGATGGTCAACCACCCATCCATAGAGCCGTCAGGCCTGATCAGTGCGAGGGTATCCACGCCACATGCAACCTCGCGAGAGGATAAGGCGTAAGGCAGAGGCGATTGAAAGGGCAGACGCGAGGGGAACTCTGGCATTACGCAGAGTGAGTGATAGCAGAGAGGAAGGATTGTAACCTTCGCTCCTGGTCACTGGAAGACATAGAGACGTAGTCTCAGAGCATCATGGTCTTAGCTCAGGGGTGGCTAGTGGTAAATCCCCTGGGATTCGCTACGCCTATGGTTGGGTGGAAACGAGCACCCCTCTCAGCAATCACACCCATTTCGGGTGTTATTATCTGATAAGTGTTTTGTTTATATTGCATCTTGAAATTCATATGCTGACATATATGCTCATAAACTGTGAAATGGTGAACAATTATAGTATAAGAATGTCTGTGTAGTATTTTGATAAGTAATGATAGATATATGCTTATAACAGAAAGATCACCCATGGCTTATGTTGATACATGAATTTAATTAGGCATGAGTCGAACTAAGTTAGGTTTCCAGCCCGTTCTCGGGAAGCTTTTTACCCGTATCTACCTCCGAAAATGCCCCAGTATAGATCTCTTCACAAAGATTTCCTCCTTAGAAAGGTTCACCAAGAACCCAGAAAAAGGACTTGAACGCACAAGTCTTATTAACCCTGTACGAGGAGGAATGACCCTCTTAAGTTTATGAGGTAGCAGTGTAGGGATATGTAACAAATCGTCGAATGAGATTTCATTGGGTGACCCATAGCCATTCATGACCGTTAGATTGACGGAAGTAACGAGGGAATTACATACCTTTCCCTTTTCCCCTCTATCTTCGTGAACAACGAGGAAATCGGGATCGTAGATTCCAAGACCCAGGAGAACGTTTGGACCATTAATCTTTCCACATCCACGAAGTAGTGGAAGAATGCACAAGGTGGGACAACCTGAGTCGTTGGATCTCATCAAAAATCCCGTCGGCCGTTGGATCGGGTTAAGATGCTCGGAGTTTAGTCTCTGGAGTGTGCGTAGGAAGAATGGATCTAGACCGTTGGATCTTGGTCCGATTACCCGTCAGTCGCCGGATCGGGTAGGTGTCAGAGATTCAGAGAGAGTCAGGATGTTGGCTGATTGGGATATCGGAGATCCTGAGGGAAAGGGAATCAGGACGCTATAAGTCGCGAACCCTGAGATTTCATATGGACCATCCATACGTTTGGGACGCATGTCAGAAATTTGCAGAGAGGCGAGATATTCGGCATCAGGAAATCGGAGTTCCTGAGGTCGAAGGAGTTGGGACATCACAAGTCTCGAAATCCCGACGAGATCAGAGCCGCCCGTTTGTGAGGACACGTGGCGAGATCGAGATCCCATCAGCATATCGGGGGTTTGGAAGGCAAGACTTCCGGAGCACCAGAAGTCACGAGAGCGCGAGATTGGATCAGGACCATCCGCTTGTGGGGACGCGTGGCAGAGATCCAGGCCATCTGGGATAGTCCCGATGAGGAGGTCGTCCATCGGAGTTTGGCTCATCGGGATATCGGAGATCCCGGTGACAAGTTTTCGGTGCACTTTGGAATCGCGAAACACGAAATCCCGATGAGTGGGGGCCAGCTGTCTGTACACCGGAGAAGGAGGATAGTGCCACTGTGAGGGGCCAGCTGTCAACAAACCGGAGAGTCGGGATTCTAGGAATCGAGAATTCCGTGGACATATGCACTTTGGCATTGAAAACCCTGAAACCCCGAGGAGGGACAAGGCTGCGATCTTGTGAGATAGAGGTCACGTGGATTAAAGACTTAGCCCGGGAGGCTAAGGAAGCAAAGGAGCATATCGAGATTCGGGGATCAGTGAACCAAATTGTTGGGACATCACGAGTGCCAAAACCCCGATGAACGGAAGAGATTCTTTCGGAGGATCTCCGGGTCTGTAATGACCATTAGATGTGGAGGTGAGATGTCAACTTAAGCCAGGACGTGAATATGCTTTAGGATAAGCGACGAGCAGATCTGGATGGCCAAAGTCCACCCCTCTAGATCTACGACTGAGGTTCCATTCCGGATCCCCCTTACTGTTCTGCCTTTAGCGGTAGGGGGTGGGTCCGGAATTGGACGCGCAACTCTCGAACGGTCGAGATTTACTCATCGTGATCAACGGCTTCCCAGTGGATTCTGGACTCCCCTTTCCATTCTGCCTTTAACGAGGGGGGGGTCCGGAATAGTGTGGTGTGTGAAGTGGGACTCCTCCCTATCGTGACGTCCACCGTTTCTCATTCCCCTTGCCACCTGTATACCACCTAACTGCGCAACGGTCGTTTCTCATTTGTTGTTCTCTACCCTGTTGGAGTTTATTCCTATTAGCCATTCGCTGACCCCGTGGGAATTCATCCCTATGGGACCCATGTTAGCCCCGACGGGATTTGGTGATTGCAGAGTCTAATGTTTGGACCTTACTACAGTGTCGGAGCGCGAAACACAAATAGGCACTACGTTCAAACTGAACCGCGATCATGACCCGCGATCACCTGAGAATGTGGAAGAAAAGAGAAAGAGCCAGTTTACGTTGGATCTCCGTGGTTATTTAGGAGCTCGAGTGCGACAGAGGACCGAAATATTTTGATTTAGGTAGTGGGTATGTTACAACTGCATACATTCCTTCAGCTTCTGTGAAGGACATCCTTGTGCAGCCCGATATAGACGAGAGAAGAGGTAGATGGATAGCTAGAATCCTAGAATTCGACTTGGAAATAAAGCCCACAAAGTTGGTTAAGGGGCAAGGTTTAGCCAAGTTGTTGGCTGAATCCAATTGCAAAGCCTTGGGGATTAGCTTCATCAACGCCCGTTCAAAAAATCCACAAGCTAAGTCGACCAATGAGAATTATCAGGATACCTTACCACTAGCAGCATGCACCTGGTACAAGGATATCTTGTATTTTTTATGAGAATTGAAGCCTCCTGATGGAATGGGAAAAAGTAAGTCGAGATCTCTAAAGCTCAAGGCGGTCATGTATTGCCTCATTGACCAAGCCTTGTATTGGAAAGACCCTCTAGGGGTGCGCTTAAAATGTCGGGACCCGCAAGAAGCCCAGAAGGTTATAATTGATTTCCATAATGGACTTTGCGGGGGGCATCATTTTTGGAAGTCCAAGGCTCATAAGATCCTCAGGGCTGGATATTACTCTCCTACCTTATTCGCTAATGTCTGCAGGGAAATCAGAGTTTGCATCAAATGCCAAAAGTTCTCAGGAAAACAACAACTCAAACCACTGCCATTAAAGCCCATAGTAGCTGCAACACCTTTTCAGCAGTGGGGGTTGGACTTCATTGGAGAAATTCATCCTCCCTCAAGTGGTCAACACAGGTGGATCCTGACTGCGACAGACTATTTCACCAAATGGATAGAAGCTACCCCTACCAGGAGTACTTCTCACAAATTAATCATCAGCTTCCTGGAGGATATCATAGTCAGATTTGGTTGTCCCAGTAAAATCGTCACCGACAATGCTGCCTCTTTCAGGTCTAAGCCTTTGGTTAAGTTCTGTGAACAGTTTGAGATTTCACTGATCCACTCTACTCCCTATTATCCTCAAGGAAATGGACTGGTGGAGTCTTCCAATAAAAGTCTGATCAAGCTCATTAAAAAATTATTGGAAGACAATAAAAGAGCCTGGGATTCAAAGCTCAAATTTTCTCTATGGGCCGACCGGGTGACAAAAAAAAGTCCCTGGGAATCTCACCTTTCCAACTTGTTTATGGAACAGAGGTTGTCTTCCCTACTCAGCTCGCCTTACCTGTGGCAAAGTTCTTTCAAGATTATGAAGGAGAGTCAGATCATATGATCAGAAGGATTCATCAGATAGTAGAAGTACAGTAGGTCAGGGAACAAGTGAGAGACACAACTCATAGTCATCAGCAACGGGTCAAACGGGCTTTTGACAAGAAGGTCAGGAAGAAGGAGTTCGAGATTGGGGATTTGGTACTTAAGTGGGATGCACCCAGACAGGATAAAGGCAAACATAGCAAGTTTGACGCCCTATGGATCGGCCCCTTCAAAATCTCTGAAGTTTTCTCAAACAACACATACCAGTTGCAAGATCTGGAGGGCGAAGAGGTTTTCAACAGCCCAATAAATGGGCATTTTCTGAAGAAATGTTTTGTTTGAGCCTTAGACGGCTCCTTTGTTTGTAAATATTGTCCTTTAGTTCTTTGTTCATTTTCTGTTTGTATATTTTTGGCTTAGTAAATGACTTCATAGCCCAATAGCAAGGCACTGAAGCTACAAAATGAGTTCTTAGAGCATCGCAGGGATGACTCTATCCCCCATGGAGCCTAATGTTAGCGACAATTCTTGTCTTGGGCACAAAAGTACCCAGGTCTGCAGGTAGCCCAGGAAGTGCCCCAGCGCAACGCGGGAGAATCTCTTTTCCGATCACAAGTCAAGCGAGCGGGCGAAGTTTTGCTTTCGGCAACCGAGATCCACCTACAAAACTGATCAACGTGCATTGGGATTTCAGGGCTGCCAAGTTGCCCGAGATTTAGCACGAAGGATAGCACCAATGGTTCAAGGAAAATCTGGGTCATCTGATCCAGTTGAGACAGGTGGAAATCAGTCGGCGTATCGGGGATCGGTGTTTTGGAAGACGAGGAGCCTCCCATTTTTACAGCTGAGATTGTCGATCGACGAAACGTCGAAAGCACCTTTGGAGCCAAGCCCACGATCCCAGCACCATGTCACATCAATCGAGTGTGTAAACGGGGGCAACCCCTTTTATAATAGCAAATATTATCTGGGTCGTTCATCTGAAGAACGTGTGGCACGCATCCACGTCACGTCGGCATTCGGGAATTCGAGGGGTAAGCGCACCTTGTTATTTCACCTCTCGAAACCTCGAATCCTGAAACGCCGAAAGTGCCCAGAATTTGTCCCATGATCTTGGCGTCTGGTCACAGAGGAGCAGGCCTAAAGGAGAGGTGCTAGTGTTTATCATTTAACGAGCCAGGCCTGTTATATTGCCGAATCAGTTTAGAATCGTCGGATCAGTGGGGGACGCGTGGCGACCGCTAGGTTCTCCCAACATTTCTCCCATCACGATTTCGAAGAAAGAAGACTTACTCCTTCCTATCCACGAACCCCAAAGCACCGAAAGCACTCTGGAAAATAGGCATAAGGTCACTCGAGAAAGTAAAAAGGGTTGTACAAAGGGGAGGCCAAAAATGCTGAATTGAGTTTCAGACTGGGGGCACTGTGTTCTCCAGACACCATTTCGACGTGATCTAAATCCCGGGGCCTAACGGGAATGAATGAAGAAGAGATAGGGTGGTTGAAACCTCGCCTCACTCATTAATTTAAAAGTATGGATGTTCCGGATGAAAGTCTACCCGAGAAGGTCCTTTGTACTGGTTCTTTTCACGGAAGCCACGCCGATTCCTCGACTCGCCAGGGAAGCCTGCGCACGCCAATTCAACATTTAAGGGCTCAACTACCCCCTGGCGCGAGCTATGCAGAATTAAGGTGGCGTATGACAGAGGAGTGCAGGCCAGATTTGATTGAAGAGACTCCTTGTCCCAAAAGTCCAGGAGGCCTCTGTTGGGCAAATGTTTAGGAGTATATGTACTTAGTTTTGAGATTTTTCAATCTATCGATGGTAGAGCGAAGCTCCCGATTGTAATGTTTGAACAGATACTTTGGTTCTCTGGTTATGCATCTGTATGTAAGATTTCTTGTTTAATGAAAGACAGTTTCCTTATTCCATCTAGTTTTCATCTCATACTGAGGGAGTTCATGATTGACTGATTCACATGAATTATTGCAGTTGTGTTATGATAAAGGATTTATTGTGGCACTATTGTATTCTCTGGTTTTCTGCGTTTGAATGCAAGAAGATCTTGCGTTTAAATGTCTTCTTCTACAGCCTGTTAGGAACCTGATGTTTACGACAGACCTTCGCATCTCTCTTACACAAGTCTTCCCCCTACTCTCCCTTACTACAACTCACTGTCTGAAGTCATATAAGACCTCACTTACCCATGCATGCCTGGCCTAGTGACGGAATTAGAACCACGTCGTTTTGAGTTAACCTCCATTTGATCACCCCATTAAACAAATCGTGACACAAACTGATGGGCGTCGGGCTCTGCTCCTGCTGCAATCCAGGGGTGAATTCCATCGCCAATAGGTTCCATCTTTGAAACTATGATAAGTATCCACACCACACACAAAGGGAAATGGAAAAGAAAGGCTACAGGTAACCCTTTCCCTCTTGGAATTTCTCTAAGTATGGAATTGTAGACCAAAGGTAATACTTCTGCAAGTGAATGGGTTGTCTGGTGTATGTTCCATGCTTCGCAAAATTGGTTTAGCTTTGGAAGAATATTTCTGATCAATTTTCTCAACACTCTTCTTAGTCCAAAATACTTGCAAAACTAGGAATTATTAGGTTCATCGGTGTATTAGCGGGAAATGACAATCTTGCGCCAATATGAAAGGGAGGTCATATGCTTTTTTATAGACAAGAAGTATAAATATTAAATCTTTTATGTGTCTATGCGATATGGGAATCTTCTCCAGGCATATCGACCATAAAAGAGGATCTCGTGCTAGCATATCAAACATAAAAGATAATCCTTTGTCGATATGTCAACAAGGTGAAAATATTTCAAAAGAAAGAAAATTTTGAAAATTATCTAAGGTTAGAATAAAACCTTAGGAACTTTCAAGTGACAATGTGTCGATCCAATACATGAAGGTGTCACCGATACACTTTGTTTCATCAAGCAAAGAAGATTCCATGACAATGTATCAGTGGGAAAAGTGGATTACCTATCGAAACATAGTGTATCGATGGGAAATCAAGATCTTTGTTCTCTCAAATGATCAAGTCTTTAGCATTCTCCTCTGATCACATGTTGAGAATATTAAAGGTTAAATCATTTAGTGTTGCATGGTGTAATTCTTCACTTCAAATCTCGTGAATATTTTATTCCAATCCTTCCAAAATAGTAATGTCTTCTATAGCAAATTATTATTCAACAACTCAGGGTCATGCTCTTCTGACTTACTTCTTTCCAACTGTCAATTCTAAGGTAAGTGTTATTAAACGTAATGAATCTTCTATTTGAAAATTTTCAAAAGGATTATGCACATGGCTCTCTCGTGAAGATGAAAATAAACCAACACTAAGATAATATTTAAGTTAGAAAACAAAACAAAAGGCATTAATAAAAAAAGAAGAAAAATCTTATGTGAAAGAAACTAGAACTAAAATGAGACATCTTGAATTGCAACAAAAAACTAATAACATCTAGTGGATTTTATTCAAGAAACCAAAATAATTCAAAATCTTACTCTAAAAGAAGAAATGGAAGTAAAATCTATTATATTCCTATTCCTACTCTACGCTACACTAGCTCGTCAAATGCTAGGTGAATTCATAAAGCCAATGTAGCCACTTGACTACCTCAATATCTACATGAGTATTGTGGTGTTGTGTAGGCACACACAATTGAGGTGTCATGTAATTGAGTGAAAGAAATTAATCATCACAAAGTAGGCTCAAAATACCAAGTGATAGATACCTACTAGCACAGCCACATAATTGTGGCTGATCAACGCCGAAAGGTTGATAAGATGAAAATAATCTTTAAAAGAATATATTAAATTTTATTATTGATTAACAAATAAATGGTTGAGCTTCATTTATCTGGTGTTAATATTTTAATTTTTGTTAATCACTTACGTGGCAATCAGTTAGCTATCAAAGTAATTTTTAAATATGATTTGGTAAATGTAAAAAAGTAAACACATAAACGGATGTCTTTATAATAGCTAGGAAGTTAATGATTGAAATCACAACCATTTATTTTGTGTGACTACTAAGAATATTTCAGCCATATTTAATCATGTCCATAGAAAACTTATTAAGCACTAAACCCCTATTAAATCTGCCCATTGTCAATAGGTGTACGCCTTTCGGCATAACTAGTTTGAGGAAAACATTGAGAAAAAAAATGATTCCAAGCCTTCTCCTATAACATCATCAAAATCATTTGAGGAGTGTTGGAGTATTGAAACAGAAACCAATGGTGATTAATGCACCTGTCCCTAAAAAATAATTTTTGATTTAGGAGTAGATTTATGTGGCGGTGCTTCTTGGATCAACTTGACGTTTCATGTATCTTGCTTGGTGATGGGATATCTATTTGGTGTCATTTCCCCATAGGGATCTAAAAATTCCTTATGTTATTCATACCTTGTCTCTTCTATCATTGACATCTTTTCCTTGAGATCATAAATTTCATATTGAACAATATCATTGAATGACACATTGGTGCTCACATTCAATTCTAGAATAGAAAAATAATTGTTGAAAACAGGATTATCTTGATCAATTTTTGTTTCAGTATATTCTGGAAATTCAAATTGCAAAGGATTTTCAACATTGTACACCCTGGATAGACTATGAATGGGTCCTTGATTAATTAGATCTTGGAAATCTTTTTTCTCTAGTTTATCATCCAATGTTTTATCATTCAAAGAAAAATGTAAAGATTATACTATGTGATAATCTTGTGGATGCTCATCTAGGTAATGGTCATAGAACAAATTTGTATGAAGAGAACACAGATCTTCATATTTTGAAAATGAATGGATTTCCTTAGTAGGAGATTTGTTACATACCAAAGAATATTCATGATTCTCAAAAGGATCCTCACCAGTTTGTTCCCATTTTGGGTCTAAAGAGTTTAGGGGTTCTAATGGAAATTCCCCTATTATAGTGGCAAAGTGCTAGTTAGAAATCGTGTACCCTCTATCTTCCATTATTAGATCATTATTTTCATTTAAGGATATAGTCCCTATGCTTCCTAGTGATAAATTATCATTCAAATCTACAATAGTTTCGTGAATTGATTCTTCATTCAATATATATTTGAAAACATATTTTGAAACATTACCCTCATATTGCTCTTCAAAATCATATTGCAAAGTATTAGACGTCTAAGGATAAGCTTGTATGGTGTGCATGTTTGAAGATATTTCTCCAATATGGGAGGTGATTGAATATTCATTGTCTAGATCTGAATCTTGTGAATAAGGGATATTTTCATTATCTAGATTTTCCCCTTCAGGAATACAGAGAAGATATGAAAACCAATCAAGAATTTATTGGTTTGAGGGTTTGTCACTTTCGAGAAATCGACAGTATATTTGCATGACTCTTTGAAATCAATCATCCACAGGTTCATTTCTAATCCTATGGACTTCTTCAAGGTCATGAAAGAGTTCTTGATAATCATAATCTACATGAGTGGAGATAAATATTTCCATGAATTGAAAATTTTCTCTAGTCATCAACTCTAATACCAATTTGTAACACCTCCAACCACCTGCTGGGTAATGTCACTTAAAAATCTCTTTTTGTGATACCATATTGTAACACACCCCCAGACTGCCTCTGGGGAGTGTCACTTGAAAAACTTTCTCTAGTCATCAGCTTCTGATACCAATTTACCAGCAATTCCACTAAAATTGTTCTGACACAACTCTGCCATTAATTGAAAATATATAGAAACTTTACAATGCATGATTACATACATTTTCTAAACAAATTTATACACAATTTATAACAGAATTATAAACACACCATGAATAGCATAAACCCATCACAACAATTGCATAAATATAATTTGTAAACATGACTTAACACACAACTAGCACTTATCTTTTGGAATAAAGGACACCAACTGCAAGCAAACCTTCCACGTTCCTTCTAGCCCCCTTGTTTGTGAATAATAATATATTTTTAAGGTCACGACCAAGTCACACCAAATTGGTGTATGAGACCCCCTTGTTTGTGGGATAAGGGACCCCCCTCCACCCAGTGATTTGACTAGTAAAGCCTACAGAGGTATACATACCCTACCCGGCTCTGGATTTGAACTTGTGACCTCTTAAGAGGAAACACATGTTCTTAACCATTAGGCCCACTCAGGATATGTCGGAGAACATAGAGATTTCCTTGTTAATGTATTGGTGATCAAAGTGGATTCAAAAGACATGACCGGTATGTGAAGAAATTAAATATCGTTTGTTAAATAATATTAAAAAGGGGGAATTTGTATGATAGGAGGGGGGATTTTTAAGGAAATTATTAAATAATGTTAAAAAGAGGTCAAATGGTTGATCCCCATTACACCTCATTATCCCTTACACTTCACATGAACTTCAATGAATCCTTTTAAAATATTCACCTTGTTTATTACCTTAAAACCTTCACACATTTAACTTTCACGTTTTGTATTGGCCTTTAAATGAGATGTAGTAGCCGACGTGTCGAGTGGAGAGAAATCTGGGCTCAAAATCCTATTTCATGGCCGACACACACGGATAGAAATCGTATTGTTTGGCTAACACACCGGGATAGAAATCGTATTGTTTGGCCAATATGAAAATCATGCATGGTTGTAGGTTTGAGATCATTTGAAAGTGTTACTATGCGGAAAGGCGTATACCTATTGACAATGATCATATTTAATAGGGGTTTAGTGCTTAATAAGTTTTCTATGGACATGATTAAATATAGCTGGAATATTCTTAGTAGTCACACAAAATAAATGGCTGTGATTTCAATCATTAACTTCCTAGCTATTATAAAGATATCCGTTTATGTGTTTACTTTTTTACATTTACCTAATCATATTTAAAAATTACTTTGATAACTAACTGATTGCCACGTAAGTGATTAACATAAATTAAAATATTAACACCAGATAAATTAAAATATTAAAATATCAACCTTATAGTTGTAACGTTTAAGTAATTACACAGCACTACATCCAAGCTCATTTGCAGTGATGACAGATTGGGTAGACATTTTGTTTTTTAACGGTGGCATAGAATACCAGCGGACATTCACGCGTCATTGGCAAAAATGGCATATTAGACAGGCGTTTTTATCTTTTTAATTGTGTCAAGAGCCGCATTCTGGGGGCATAGAATACTAGCGGGCGTACGACCACTGTAATATTATAACGCCTCATTACCATCTGCCGGGATTTTGAACACTCATGTTTTAAGCAGTGCTTCGGCCACGATTTGCTAAATACTATCCAAGTCATTTTGATCTTGAGCTTGCGAAGCTAAGGGATTAGAGGCAACAACATGATCACACGCATATGTCACCATTATTCTATATAATCGGTTATTGGCTCTGTGAAAAATATTCGGATGGCTGCAGTTTATGTTTAATACATTATCGACAGCTTCATGGTGAGAGGATCGTATCATCGATGTAGGCGCGCAGGTGGTTTCTCTCTGTTTTCTTTGCGCAGATGGTTTTTCACTGGTTTAGAAATTCTAATAGGCGCTTTTCATTTAGAAATTGTAATTAGGGTTTTTGTTAGAATTGTAATTAGGGTTGTTGCTAGTAAGAAGTTTAACAGCGGCCTTTCGGCGTTCACCAGCCGCGAGTTAGCGGCTGTGCTAGTAATTAGCACAACCACATTAATAAAGTGGTTGATATATACGAATAGAACCCATTTTTCCCATTTTATAAGCAGATAGATTTTTTTTTTCACTTTTTCAAACAAATAATTTAATTATTTTTTTATAAATATATAAAATGTTTACTTAATTTATAAAATTAATATTTTTCATTTTTCCTATCAATTAATTATCAAGATGAAATATAAAATCCCTCCTATAATAAATTATACTGTTTATTATATTGTTTTTAAAGAAAATATTATGAAGCCTAGATAATCTATCCATGATCGAAATTCCAAATCACTCCGGATAATCTATGAAACGAGATGTCTTTAAAATTCTTCATAAAATAAATGACATGGGTTTTAAATATTAATATTTAGAGACATGGGCTTCAAATAAAATATTTAGAGTGAGAGAATTCATCCATATCAAAATTTTTATTTAAATTTTAAAGCATATGAAAGAAATATTATTTATTAACAAAATAAAATCTCAAAACTCTTCAATAACTCTTCAATATATGTGAAATTTTCATATAAGTTTTAATTTTTACACAAAGATATTGTACTTATTTCATAAGTGAGTTAAAGTAGTTATTTCATGAGAGTTAAAGGTGCCAGAACACAACTCACCAAAACACATATTCATGGCATTCTCTTCCTACGAAAAATCAATCCATTACCAAAACACATATCCATAACATTCTCTTCTTACGAAAAATCAATCCATTAATGTGTAGTTTAAGCATGACATTTTCCTTCAATGGATACACGCAAGAAACGGGCTGATTCAGCAGCTTTCTGTTCGATCTCCCTTAGGTTCAAATTATCACCAGTACGAGCTAAAGGAATGTCTTGTCGGCCCTTTATTTCCATATAAAGAACACGACGAGGGGAAAT
>ML834305.1:50122-63014 GCA_009831015.1 Picea engelmannii
TAATTCAATTAGAAGATTAGAGGAGTTGAGGAAAAAATTTCTTGATAAAGGGAAAGAACAACCTATAATTGATAGAATCCTTTCTTCTCTCTCGGAAATGGAAGAGCAATAATTAAGGAATTCCGGAATTGGGATTCAAATGTATGGCAACTATAAGCACACATACTTTTAAGCTCTTTCATGTTTGTATTTGATCCAACCGACCATGTCCATGAGAATTAAATTATACCCAAGCACCATGTTATTTATTTCCTTGATACATTCTCCTTCGTTTTTGTTACGTTCCCACAAGAATGTTGAGCACATGTCAAAGGCCCTAATCCTAGGCTCACGAATTTTACAATTGAAACGAAACCCCTGTCACATTCATAAAAACCATGCATGTCTTAGTTAATTGAAATGAAACAAAATAATCAAATGGAATCCTTCCTAATTACCTAGACGTGGTAATCAATTGGACAATAAATAAAGTAATTTTTTAATGTAATTAAGTAAATGTGAAAAAATAAACACAAAAATGTATGCCTTTATAAAAAAGAGAAAGTTAATGATTGAAATCACAACTCTTAATTTGTTGTGACGATTAAGAATATTTCATCCATATTTAATCATATCCATAGAAAACAGATTAAATACTAAAAACCTATTAAATGTGCCCATTTCCAAAAAATATACATATATCGATGTAAAAATAATTAAAAGAGGATCGTATGGACCATGGGTTGTGCACCCCACTTACACCTCATCCATTGTAAATCACGTACCTTTAACCATACTTTTGTTCCTTTATGTGTACCCCTTCACATTTAAAATTTAATTTGGCTTTCAAATTATTTTGCAATATTGAACTTTATTTTAAATTTAAAAATTATTTTATAATATTTTGACCTTAAAATATTTTCCCTTCCAAATTTTTAATATTAAATTTTACGTTGGTTCTTGGATTAAATGTGTTGGGCAAAGTTTAATACAATTAAAGGAGGGGTTTTAACACAACCTAGTTTGATTTTGAAAGCCCATATCTTGCTCATACGATGTCCAATTTAGGTGTCATTTTTTGTAATGCAAAGAGTACAGAGAGATATTTTTTGTAAGAGAACTTACCACTTCATTTAAGCACTCTATCAATTTCACGATTAATGAGGTTCACTTGACGAGAAATCTTTGATGATCGTTTTGACGCTTTTGGACCTCAGATTTCGATTTCGTCAATGGTGTTGGATTTGTAATTCCACAAAACATACATTTGTCCTAATTTGGAGGTGAAAAATACACTTTGAACAATACCCAAAACTATGAGAAAAACATTTTTTAATGAAAGTTCGTGCCCCTTTCTTGCCATTGCTTCACCTTAATTCAGTTATGTCAATTCCTTTGACATTTTTTTTATAAAGGAGGTCATTCTATCCATTGAAGCTGAAGTCATTCATCGATAGATGAGAAATATAATCCTGTGAAAATAACCAACTGACGTTTGGAGCACTTGATACTAAGTATGTGACGGGAGTACCAATTCTTTTCTAAGAAGCAATTCAAATCCAGACTATGTCTTGCAGACATTGTAATCAACTCACAAAATGATAAATGACACTTTTATGGTTAAGGATATTCATGGAATCAAGGGGCGCAAATCGTACATGAAGATATGATAAGTGTAATAAAAGTTGCTTGCGACATAAACAAACTTGCTAGGATTATTATCACACTTAATCAAGACTATAACATGGAATAGATTAAAACCAACAGGAAATCAAACACCAATCATCCAGTCAAACAGGAAATGCTCAACCATTGAAAATCAAAAGAACTTGGCTAATGGGTGCAACAATTAAAAGATCTGAGTTGGAAGAATTTAGGAGGGGCATCAAGATGTAAATTTTTCACCCATACATTATGTGTCAGTGAGCAAGATGAATTTCTTGGCGATGTATAAGCAAGAAAAGTAAAGTATCTATCGATACTCCCTCTATTGGTGAAAAAAGTAGACTTCCTGCCATTACGCCCTCTGTTGATGGGAAATGAAGGTCTTATTTTTTCATAAATGATCAAGTAAGGTGAAAAAGGAAACCAAGTTTAATTGTATAACTGAATTTTTGTAGTGAAAAGAAAAGCAATTTTACAATCAAGAGGTTTGAGATTTGATAGTAGCAAAAACAAATAGGGGGTTCAAATATCTTCTCTTACAGGAATGTTTTCTAAGGCGAGAAGAAGAAATGATGGGAGGGTGTTTTTTCTAGAACAATAGATTGAAAGTGATTTGAGGCATAGGGAAATTCTTAGAGCGATAAGATCAAGGTGTAGGGATTGTGGGGGTCCTAGGAAGAGGTGTGGGCATAGGGATCTTAGGGATTAGGTGTGGAGGGGGTTAAGGGTCAGGTGCCCAAATGGAGGCAGGTTCCTAGGCATAGAGGTGGCTAGTGTTCAAGAAAAGTAGGGGTCCAAGGGTAGATAGGTCCCATGTAACATCCCCACTATAATCCCCAATCTAATTAATGATTATGTAGATATAATATGTTGCTACGACCAAGCGATGTAAAATGTGAATTGTATTTCTTTGTCTTATTAATAAAAATGTGAGAATTATGCTAAGGGGACATGGAAAAGAGATGTGGGTTGAATTAATCCACAAGAGAGGGGAGTGTCTAGGATAAAAAACAAGAGGGGTCTAAGGGGGAAATACCCATGTATAATGATTTAAACCATTTTCCTCAATTTCTATTTGTATATGAACCTTCCCTTTTCCGATTAAGTGTTTCCAAAACCCAATCATTGAATACATGTAAGAGGGTGGGTGTGAGTGGTCACATCCCAAAGTTATTAGGCACATGGGGGTTAAGTACAATCAGCTTGGGGAAGAGTGTGATTCAATAAAGGTAAGCCAAAGGGAGGATATATGTAGGAGAAACAAGGCGACGGTTTTTAAGGGAGTGAAGTTGGTGCATGGGAAGGGGACGCAGTGAGCAAGAAAACAATGATGGAAGTCAATGTGGAAATGGAGGGAGAAATATGGAGCATAACTGGATCGAATTGGAGCTGGAGAAATGAAGAGTTCATTTGTTAGACCGAAAGAGTGAACTCTTGTGTGAGTTTCACTAAAACAACAAGTGTTTGTTGTTGGTTTGTTGATAATTTTCCTAGCAACAATTTCCCTTGAGTTCCCAGCTGAGAGATTCCTAGATTCTTGTGCCAGAGAAACCTTGATAAATGAATGGCTCATTCCTTGGGTTATACATGATAAATATATGCTACCTCCCTTGGGTTAACCTTGATAAAATAATGATCCATTCATTGGGTTGGACAGGTCAAGAGGAAGAGAGTTGGTGGAAAAATCGGGATAGTTGTAGGAAAATATCAGTTGGGTTGAGAGTTTATGAGTAGTGAGTGAACTGTAAGAGACCACCCTCATTTTTGGATTGCTAGACTTAGCTCAAGGGTGACTGGTTGTTGATATTTGGAACAATCAGTCTACGATTGGGTGAAATGTCCATCCCAAGCAGTTGGTTGCACAATTCTTGTTTAAAGATAAGTGTTTTATCTTGTACTGAGTTATTTACATGTGTTATTTTTATGCATGAACTTTGTGTGAATGAGAATGACTTATATGATGTTGTAATGAACAGTTTAGTTGTATCTCATGTTGATTATTAACATGCTTCAGATACATTTGTTTTATGGTTATAGCCGTAGCTAAATCTGTTATAAATTGTAGTTGTAAGCTACAAGAAAATCGGCTAACGGTAAAAGAATTGCTTAATTTAGCATAAGTTTCATGTTATGTGTATTCCACATGTTTTGTTGCTTAGTTGGAGGCTAGGTACATTACTAGAATGGTATTAGAGTTGATGAAAAGATATTTTTTGTGTGACGTGACCAACTTTGGTGGCTGGGTACGTTACAAAGTGGTATGAGAGCCCAATTTTCAACACTGAGCCTGGATGGGTCAAGTTAGCATAATGCCGAAGTGGATTCTCACAAAGAGTTGAATTCATGAGTGGCCAAATTTCAAGTTATAGTGCGTTCAAGATGGAAATTGGAATCAATTGTGTGGGATTGGGAAACATTCCCAATTTCTACATCAAAATTATAGAAAAATCAGTTAAGCGTCGAAAACATTTGTGTGCACTAAGTAGTATTGATGCACAGAAAGATAAAGGTGCGCAGGTGTGTGCATTAAAATTGGGTATTGTACTGTGTGGATCCAGTGATGTGGAAAATTAATGTTGTGTAGGTGTGCACACTAAACATTTGGCATTGCACAAAAAATAATGGTGCATAGGGTGTGTACAATAGATTTTGGCACTACACTGTGTATAGTTGGTGGTGTGCGTAGAATATGGGTGTGTGGAAAAGCACGCTAAAGTTTGGCATCAAAGGATGCAGAGTTTGTGGCCCATGAATAATAATGTGATGCACAAGGTGTGTGCTTGGAGTGTTGACAGGGCGCAGTATGAATTCGTTGGTGCATGTGCAACGTGTGCTTGCAATGGGTGCAAAATATCAGTATGCAACACAAAAGTTGTGCTCAGTAGATATCGGCATGCAGAAGAATATTGGTGTGTAGGGAGTATTGGCGTGCAGTATGAACACGTTAAACCTTGGAATTGTGTGGTGTGGTTCTTGCAGTGCGCACTGAGTATTGGTGCACGACACAAAAATTGTGCTCAGTAGATATTGGCGTGCGACTACAAAGTATGCACATTAGATATAGGTGTGTGGTGCATGCACTACATTTTAGCATTATGTGTGAAAAGCAGGTGTATGCTAATTATGGGTTTATAATTGAGCAGAAGTGTGTGCGAAGTTGATGGGCCAATTAGTGGAATGAAGAAGTGAAAAATTACAGACTATGGAGGCAAATTGTTTGATGGAATGCCAAAAAAAGGATGTATGAAATTCGTTGTTGAAAATACTACAGTAAAATTGAGAGGAATTTCAAGGGAAATGTGAAGAATTGAGCCCCTTTGGAAATTTCGAAAATAAGCAAATCAGAAAAATTTGGGTATTTTTCTATATGATGACGTCGACATGCATGGAGGCCACGTGTCAGTTGAATTGGTAGAAAAAAAGTGAGTGTTTTCATAGCGGCAGGTACATATTGAATGGGATTATAGTTGGTAGGTGATGTGGAGCCATGTGGAAGACCAACTGTTAGTCCCGCCAAACTGCGATAATATCTAGGAAATTTGTTTATGAGTCTATGATTCTGCGAGTCCGAAGAAGTGGGAAAATGGCTAAGTGTTGGGACTTGTTATTAGTTTGTGAGTCCATGAGTCCAAAGAAGTGGAAAAATGGTTAAGTGTTGATACTTTTCAAATGAACTTATGAAAGAAAAGTTATAAGATTGTGAGTGTGTGAGTCCGCGAGTCTGCAAAGACAGAAAAATGGCTAAGTGTTGGGACTTATTATGAGTCCGTGAGTCCGAAGAAGTGGAAAAATGGTTAACTGTTGAGGTTTTTCAGACGGACTTATGAAAGAAAGGTTACAAGATTGTGAGTCTGTGAGTCCACGAGTCCGCAAAGAAAGAAAAATGTCTAAGTGTTGGGACTTATTATGAGTATGTGAGTCTATGAGTCCACGAGTCTGAAGAAGTGGAAAAATAACTAAGTCTTGAGACTTTTCAGACATACTTATGAAAGAAAGGATACAATATTATGAGTCCACGAGTCTGTGAGTCTACGAGTCTGAAGAAGTGGAAAAATGACTAAGTGTTGAGACTTTTCGGATGGACTTACGAAAGAAATGTTACAAGATTATGAGTTTGTGAGTCCGCGAGTCCGAAGAAGTAGAAAAATGACTAAGCGTTGAGACTTTTCAGGTGGACTTATGAAAGAAATTTTACAATATTATGATTCTACGAGTCCACAAAGAGGTGGAAAAATGATTAAGTGTTGAGACTTTTCATAAAGACTTATGAAAGAAGGTTACAAGTTTATAAGTCCACGAAGAAAAAAGAAACTGAGTGTTGGTGGTGGGTTCACGGAAGGTATGAAGGAAAAATATGACTCAGATCCATGATGAATCCATTAATATAGATCAATAGAGGAGAATTCAGAACTTCACATCTCCCGAGATATTGTAGACCTATACAAGAATTTCGGAGGGCTATAACTTTCAAACCAGAGCTCGATTTTGGGTAAGTTTTCAAATGTTAGAATGATGTTTCTGGGAGGAATGCATCAAGCAAATCAAAATTTGAATTAGTGCAATGTTTCCTTCAAAAATTGATGAAGAAACAACATGTATTCTAATTGATAAAATGTTTTATAATATGCATGTTCTAACAATAATTATTACATGCACATTTCTTACAGAATTAGAAGTAAAAAAAGAGAATTTAGTTCCTATATGAGGACTATATTTGTGGAATATGCTCAAGGATATTACATCCATGAGGAAGAGTGTATAGGTATGCATGCCATCATGGGGAATTTTGAGATAGAGTCAAATGGAAGAAGAGATGGGAAAGGGCATGCCACTATGAGAAGTATGCATAGGGAAGTTCAGAGTTACAGGCATGATAATGAAAGGATTACAAAGGCTCAAGAAGAGATAATGCAGATATTAAATATGTTTCATAAGAAAGTTAACAAGGATTCTGGCACCAATCAAGCAGATAGTTCTAGACAAGTATCAACATCAAGATCCCATAGCAAAAGGGATGATCATGGAAATGAAAGGAATTCAAGAAGCATGCGCAAGCACCATCATTCTCTAAGGCAATCCACTAGGAGAACTCATGCAAGCTTAGGGTCAGGGAGAAACCCAAGTGTGTCTCATGTTCGAAGGAAAAGAGCAAGTCCTGAGGCAAACATCTTGTAAGGTGAACTCAGGAAAATCAAGCCACCTAATTTCAATGGTGAGTACAGAAAAGGAGAAGAGGTAGAGGCCCGGTTGTTGGAAATGAAGAAATATTTCCAACCGCATGACTACCCATCCTGAGTAGAAGCTAGGATTTCCACCTACCACTTGCAAGGAAATGAAACCATGTGGTGGGATCAACTTAAGAAAGACAAGAACCTCGATGAGAAAAGAATCTCATGGATACAGTTCAAAGGATATTTCCAAGAGAAATATTTGTCCGAGCATTACTATGAGAGAAAGATGAAAGAGTTATTTGAACTCAAGTTGGGAACCATGACAATGGACAAATATGAGAAACAATTCTTTGAATTGTTGAAGTATGTTGACTTCAACAAGGATGACAAGGTTAAAATCCAGAGGTTTCTAACCAGGTTACCCTCCTTCTATAGTGACAAGATCCAATATGATAACCCCAAGAATTTGGAAGAAACCATAAGGAAATCAAGGAACCTTTATGAGAAAAGCAAAGTAAGGTCGGTGTTCCAAAAGGATTGGAATGACAAGATGAAAGGGAAAAAGGATCAAAGGAAGAAAGGTTTTAAGCCACCCTTTTTCAAAAATAACTCCCAATAAAATCAACAAGGCCAGGCAGCCCAAAATGATCAAAAGAATGGATATCCATTCAATAGGAAAAGGCCAAGGCAACAGCCTGTTCAATTTTTGGGATGTGAAGGGAATCACTCATATAGGAACTTCCCTCATAAAGGAGAAAGAATGAGGATTGTCCACAACATTCAGGAAGTTGAAGAAATGGAATACATGGGAGGAAGTTGCCAAGGATTTACGCATCCTTTGACAACAAGCAAGAAGAATATCAATCCCCCATGATCAAAGTGGAAGGTAAGATTGATAACAATCCCATAGAAATTTTAATTGATTCTAGAGCTAGCCATAGTTACATAAATGCTAACAGTGTTGAAATATTTCACTTGCAAAGAAGTAAGCATAAGAAATCTTGGTTAGTTCAGTTAGCCACGAGGGCTAAGAGAAAGATCAATGAATTGGTTAAAGATTGTCAAATAGACATGAATGGACTCAACTCGATGGTAGATGTAAACATCATACCATTGGGTTCATATGACTGTCTAATTGGCATGGATTGGTTGGAAAAACATCATGTTGTCCTAGATTGTTACAACAAGACAATCACATGTCTTGATGAGGTAGGGAAACAAGGAAAGATTCAAGGCATTCCAAGAGTTGTAGTTGTTAGAGAGATTTCATCTATGCAGTTGAAGAAGATCTTTGGGAAGGGATGTCAAATTTGTGCACCCCATATGGAGGAGGCAGCCAAAGATAAAGTCGAAAGCATTGAATACCATTTGGTCTTGAGGGATTTTGAAGACGTTTTTAGAGAAATTCCCAGATTTCCACCCAAGAGAGACATTGATTTCTCTATTGAAGTAGTGTCAGGAGTTGCCCCAATGTCCAAGACACCATACATAATGGGTACACTATAATTGAAGGAGTTACAAATGCAACTTGAAGAGTTGTTAAAAAATGGGTATATATGCTCAAGTGTACCTTGGGGATCCCCGATTCTTTTTGTGAAGAAGAAGGATGGAACCTTAAGGTTATTTATTGATTTCAGGAAACTTAATAAGGTTGCCATAAAGAATAAGTATCCTTTACCCGGAATTGATGATTTGTTTGATCAATTGAAAGTAGCGATAATATTCTCAAAGATGGACTTGAGATCAGGCTATCATCAAGTAAGGATAAGGGAAAAACACATCAACAAGACAACATTTAGAACAAGATATGGGCATTATGAATTCACGGTAGTGCCATTTGGGCTATCAAATTCCCCAACAGTTTTTATGTGTCTGATAAATGGAGTATTCAGGGAATACCTGGACAAGTTTGTGATTGTGTTCCTATATGATATACTCATCTATTTTAAATCGGAAGAGGAACATGAGAAACATTTAGGAATGGTGTTGCAAGTTTTAAGAGAGCACATATTATATGCTAAGCTAAGTAAGTGCATATTTTACCAAAAGAAGATTCACTACTTGGGGCATATAATATCAACAGCAAGGATATAAGTTGATTCTGAGAATATTGAGGCCATTAGAGGATGGTCAACACCAAATAATGTGATAGAGGTCAAATCATTCATGGGTCTTTTCGGTTATTATCGAATATTCATAAAACGATTTTCAAAGATTGCAACTCCAATCACTTCTTTGCAAAAGAAGGGAGTGAAATTTTAATGGACTTCCAAGTGTGAAGAGATTTTTCAACAATTGAAGAGAATATTGAAAAGTGCACCAATATTAAATATTGCAGATCCAAATGAAGATTTTTTTGTGTGCACCGATGCATGAAAGGAAAGACTCAGTGGATTTCTTAGTCAAAAGGATCATGTGGTATGCTATGAGTCCAAAAAATTAAAAGAGAATGAAAGAAATTATTCTACACATGACTTAGAGTTAGCAACGACTGTACATGCATTGAAAATGTGGAGACAATACCTTATGGGTAAGAAACTCGAGCTAAGGACAAACCATTGTGGTCTGAAGCATTTGTTTGGACAACCAACACTAAATGCTAGACAAACTAGATGGTTGGAATTTCTAAGTGAATATGACTTCGAAGTTAAGCACATAAAGGGAAAGAAAAATAAAGAGGTTGATGCACTCAACAGGATAGCTTGTGAAGTGCATATTGAAACCATTATCATGTATAAGACAGATCTGAAAGAAAAAGTTATTGTAGCCTCAAATTCAGATAAGAATTATTTAAAAATAAAAGAGACATTACAACAAGGTAATTTTCTGCAAAAATTCAATTATTATGAGCTGGAAGAAGATGGAATTCTCATGTACAAAGGTAAGGTGTATGTGTTGAATTCCAGTGAGTTGAAAAACACAGTGCTAGAAGAAATGCATAACATGCCATATGTAGGGAATCCAAGATATCAGAAAACAATTACAGTAGTAACAAGCCAATATTTTTGGCCAGGAATGAAGAAAGAAGTGGCTACTTACATAGTCAGATGTTTGGAATGCAAAAAAGTAAAGACAAGTAGCAGGTTTTCTATAGCCATTTCCCATTTCATAATGGAAGTGGGAAGTTGTCACGGTTGATTTTATTACTAATCTTCCTAGAATAGTAAAGTAGCATGATTCCATCATGGTGGTGGTGGAAAAATTGACTAAAGAAGAACATTTTATTCCAGTAAAGACTACACACAAAGCAACATATATCAAAGAAATTTGTATGAGAGAAGTTGTTAGGCTACATGGAGTGCCTAAGGAAATAGATTCAGACAAAGATCCAAAGTTTACTTCCAATATTTGGAAGGGTTTTTTCAAGGAATTTGGGGAAATTCTAAATATTAATACAACATATCATCCAGAGTTAGATGGGAAAACATAAAGGACTAACAAGATAATTGAGGACATGCTTAGACTGTATGTAATGGATCATCTATCAAAGTGAGAATATTATATCCATTTAGTTGAATTTTCCTACAATAATGGGTATCATGACTCATTGAAAATGAGTCCATTTGAGGCATTGTATGGCAGAAAATGCAACACACCAGTGAGTTGGGATAATCCAACAGACAGAGCAGTTGTTGGCCCAGAATTGTTAAGGAAATGGAAGATCAGATGACAAAGATAAAGCATAATTTGAAGGCTGCTCGTGATAGGAAGAAAAATTATGCACACAGGAACAAAGTTTTCATAGATTTCAAAGTGGGAGAACATGTGTTCTTAAAAGTAAAGGAAAAGAGAAGTTCACTAAGATTAGGAAGTTTCCCGAAGTTGGCAGCAAGATATTGTGGGCCTTTTGAAATATTAGAAAAGATAGGGCCAGTTGCATACATGTGAGCTTTGCATGTATATGTGAGAGTGCATAATGTATTTCATGTGTCATTGTTAAAGAAATACGTCCATGATCCTAACCAAATAATTTATTGGAATGTGATCCAAGTGGAGCACGAAGGGGATTTCCAAGTGGAGCACGAAGGGGATTTCAAAGTGGAACCAGTACGCATCCTGGACTGGAAAGTCAAAGTGATCAGGAACAAATCCATAGGGATGGTAAAGGTTCAATGGACCTGCTATGGTCCTGAAGATGCTACATGGGAGCATGAAGAAAACATGTGGGTGGAATGCCCACAAATTTTTGACAGTTTTGAAGAAGACAGAATGAAAGATTTATTTTTGAGCAACTAGAGTTTTGGAACCACATCTTAGAGTCCTGGCCAACTACGGTGGGGACCTTGATAAAATAATGGCTCATTCCTTGGGTTTTCTCTGACAAACGGATGTTACACCCCTTGATTTACCCCTGATAAATGAATGGTGCATTCCTTGGGTTGGTGAGTTGAGAGGAACATGAGATTTTGGTTGGAGCTACTGCTGGAATTGTAAAAATTGCAGAATTTATTTTCTAAGTATTGTGATGTAAATTTGCATATATGTATATCGACATAGATTGCACCGAGTATGGCGCACAATTGTAGGGGAGGGGTAATGTAATGTCTCCGCTATAATCCCCAGTATAATTAATTATTATGTAGATATAATATGTGGCTACGACCAAGTGATGTAATATATGAATTGTATTTCTTTGTCTTATTAATAAAAATGTGATGCCAGCTACTAAGGGGACATGGAATGAGATGGGGAATGAATTAATCCACAAGAGAGGGGAGTTTCTAGGATAACGACCAAGAGGAGTCCAAGGGGGAATTACCCATGTATAATGATTTAAACCATTTTCCTAAATTGCAATTTGTATATGAACCTTCCCTTTTCTAATTGAGTATTTCAAAAATCCAATCATTGAATACATGTAAGAGGGTGGGTGTGAGTGGCCGCATCCTAAAGTTATTGGGAACATGGGGTTTAAGTACAATCATATTGGAGAAGAGTGTGAGTCAAGAAAGGCAAGCCAAAGGAAGGAAATCCGTAGGGGAAGCAAGGTGGCAATTTTTCAAGGAGTGAAGTTGGTGCATGGAAAGGGGACATAGAGAGCAAGAAAACAATGTTGGAAGTCGATGTGGAAATGGAGGGAAATTTCTGGATCGTAACTGGAGTGAATTGGAGCTGGAGAAATGAAGATCCCGGTTGTTAGGCCAGAATATTGAACTCTTGCATGGGTTTCACTGAAACAACAAATGTTTGTTGTTGGTTTGTTGATAGTTTTCCTAGCAATAGTTTCCCTTGAGTTATCAACTGAGAGATGCCTAGCTACCTATGCCAGATAGACCTTAATAAATGAATGGCTCATTCCTTAGGTTATCCCTGATAAACAAATGGTACGTCCCTTGGGTTAACCTTGGTAAAAGAATCGTGCATTCCTTGGGTTGGACAAGTCAAGAGGAAGAGAGTTGGTGGGAAAATCGAGATAGTTGTAGGAAAATATCTGTTGGGTTGAGAGTTTATGAGTTGTGAGTGGACTGTGAGAGACCACCCTTTTTTTTGGATTGATAGCCTCATCTTTGGAGTGACTAGCTATTGATATTTGGAAAAGTCGGTCTACGGTTGGGTGGAACGTCCATCCCAAGTAGTTGGTTGCACGATTCTTGTTTAAAGATAAGTGTTTTATCTTGTACTAAGTTATTTACATGTGTTATTGTTGTGCATGAACTCTGCATGAATGATAATGACTTATATGTTTTTGTAATGAATGATTTAGTTATATCTCATGTTGATTATTAGCATGCTTTAGATGCATATGTTTTATGGTTATAGCCATAGCTAAATCTGTAATAAATTGTAGTTATAAGCTACAGTAAAATCGGATAACAGTAAAATAATTGTTTAATTTAGCAGAAGTTTCGTGTTATGTGTATTTCACACATTTTGTTTCTTAGTTGGAGGCTAGGTATGTTACTTGTTACTAAAATGGTATCACAGCTAATGACAAGATATTTTTTTCATGACGTGACCAACTTTGGTGGTTGGGTACATTACACCTCTCTCTCTCTCTCTCTCTCTCTCTCTCTCTCTCCATATATCTCTCTACCCCCTCACTCCCTCCCTCTCTCTCCCTCCCTCCCTCCCTCCCT
>ML834306.1:8584-20500 GCA_009831015.1 Picea engelmannii
AACACAATGGGATCTATAATAGGTCTTATGTTCAACAATTGGTTGCGCCTTAGTAAGGGGTTGTATTGTACAAATACAAGATCATTTAACAATTTTTGTTCCAAACAATTTCTCTTGTTTGTGTGAATCCACTCAAAGACAGTCCAATTGTGCTCACACCTAGAAGCACTGCAAGTTTTGTTGAGGACTCGAATTGCAATCTTTTGCAATTGAGGACGTTGGCTACCAAATGACTCCCACCAATGTGTTGGAAAGAGAAAGTTAGTTCAACAAATTAGATTGTGACTTTCGTTTAAAAATCAAGTATTTAAAGTACCCATCTTTGGAATTGCTTACCTGCTTGGTCCACATCTTTTGAAATCTTTGCTAGGTTTTTGCCAAAGGTACCCATGGCTCTAGTGAAAGCACCGATTTGTCTATGTATTTTTAGTTACTCACTCTCAAACACTCATACGATCCATCTTTGACCTCCCCAATTTGATCTTCTCCTAATTGAGCTAATGATACCTTGGGTTCAAGAAATACCTAGTCTCTTGTATAGGTTGACGGAGTTGATTGTTCCATTTGTTATCATTGATCTCTTGGCTAGGCCCATATTTAGTTACTCTATCATTGTAGGTTATCTTTATTTGTTTTTTTGCATGATCTATAGTCTCATGGATGTAACCCATGGCCAATTTTTCTCCATCCACCAACTGCAACACCTTAACAACCAATTTTACAATATTTTTTCAAGTTCTGTGTTTGGGAAATGAGAGCTTGCAATGTAAGAAAGTGAGTTGTAAATCTCGTGATGAAAGGTCTAACAAGGTCTTTTCCCCCGATGTTTTTTCTCATTAGGTTCAATACCCATGAGTGGTTGTAAATGTATTTTGCAATGCTCTTGGCATGCTCTACAATGTTTTTGATCCAATCATGTTTTTCTATTACCTCAAGCATGAGGTCTATGCAATGCGCAACACATGAGGGCCAAAATATGGTTTTGTATTTGGTCTTTAACATCTTACTAGAAAGAACATAGTTAGAGGCATTATCTGTGATGATATGAACAACATTTGCTTCCCCCATTGACATATCATTATCATCCAAAAATTGAAACAACATGTTTGCATATTTCACCTTATCATATGTGTCAATTAATTTCAAAAGCATGGTTCCCTAAGGGTAAGAGACACATAAATTTCTGATTGTATGGTTTTTTCCATTAGTCCATCCATTTGACATGATGGTACAACTTGTTTTTGACCCATGACTCTTTAAAATTCTTTAAGTATTCATCTATGGACAAAACCTATTTTTGCAAAAGAGATCCCCTCAAGTCATACATACTAGGGCCTTTGAAGCCCTTTTCAATAGTAATAATAGAATCCCATATAGGTTGGTAATAAGGTGAGTAGGCAGTAGTAAAGGGGCTATTTGCATCATACTACCATCTAGCTATGTATTCAAAAGAAGTTCATCTATGTATTGCATCTTCCAATAATTATTTAACGTGTGCTAAGTTTGACTTGGTTGAGAGGCACTAACAAAGATGGAGAAATGTGTAAAATAACTTTGAATGTTCGTCTTTTTTCTAGGCTCACTTTTAGGAGGGAGAGGAACATAACAAAATGAATCCTTAACATTGTTAGAAGGGATATAGGAAGAACCTTCGAATTCAACACTAGTATTTGCTTTCATTGTGCCAAGTTGCCTCTTCCTTCCTATTTCAACATTTATTTTCTTTTGCCTAGCCTTGTCTTCTTCAAATTTCTTACATTGATTTTGCAATTCCAATCTAATATGTCCAATCTCATTTGATGGTTTCTTGCATGGGGAAATTTGACCTCTTATACCAAGGAAGTGTTGTTTCAACCTATGAATCCCCCCTCTCCTTTTATGTGTTTCTTGCAATATTTACAATACATCACCTCATCAACAAGATCAACATGGATCCATGCAGGGTCTTTGACTCTTGGGGTCATGGTATTTAAACAGAAAGAATTTACAAATTCGAATATGCAACATTGCAAATCCCATTTTAATATGCAAAGTTCAAAGTTCAAACTAGTGGAAGATTGAAAGTACAAATCATAATAGACAGATTTTAGATTTGCAATTTCATGAGAGAAAAAAAAAGGGGCATATTTAATTGTTAACATACCTTGGAATGAAAAGAATGGGCATTGAGCACAATAATCTAGTCCACAACCCCTCCAATATTGAAGATGGGTTGTAGCCTCCTCACTTAGATGCTAAATCCACCACAAATAGCCCAAGAGAATTGCTAAACAAGTGCCAATTTCACTCTAATTCACTAGTCTTCAACGTTCAAAGGTTTGAGGCAAATAGAGGTGAGGGGTGGAGTGCGGGTGTAATACCCCAAGGATGAGCCCCAGTTATATCTATGTACTATAAACATGTTTTGTAGGCTGGTGAGCCGAGCAATTGTAAGCTGGTAAAAGCTTATGTGCAAGTAGGCCGGAGAGCCTAGGTGTTAAAGGCCAGGAGCCTATTTTGTACATGTAATTATGCACTTTGTTAATATAAAAACATCGTTGTGTGTAGACCAACCACGAAGAAAAAGTGATGGGGGTCTAAGTTTCCACAGGTTTGGGTAAGGGAGGAGGCGAAGTGTGTGGGCCTAGGGGTTAAGCTATGGGGCTTACCTCTAAAGGGAGTAATAATTTATTATTATTTCCTAAAGGCCAAAGTGGACAATTGACCAAGTGTTGTCCTAAGTTCCTGGAAAGGGAACGAGTGCTAAGTGGAACTCATGCGGCTCTAGGAAGACAAGTGTCGACCTAGGCGCATGCAGTTAAAACGGATGAGTCAATTCGTGTTGGAGGTTTGTCCTCCATTCTGGCATCCGTTGTTTATTCTGTTTTGCTTGGCAATTGATCTCTGGATACCCTCATGCAACTTTGAAACCAGAAAACCATGAGGCTGACTTGTGATGTTTTCCTAAGAAGCCGACACATCCTTCGTCTGAACCCGTTTTGTCTCTGCGTTGGACCTCTGCATAAGCCACACACCTCTGAAAATCAGACTTGTGAAGTCGACCCTCATCTCTTGTGAAGCCTGAGCATCCCGTAAATGTCTATGTCGTGTGTGTTATAACTGTGGTTTGTTGCGACCATGCAGTCCCTTGGCTGAGTGTGGTTGCCGCCGTCGTCTGTTCCTTGCTGAGTCTTGCTGTTGTCCTCCTTGTGCGGGAATGAAGTTGAAGAAGCAGGTTGTCAGACCTGTGTGCAACACTTTCCAGGTGAGGGAGCTGGTTGTGGTTGAAGAGGTAGGTTGTCAGGCCTGTGTGCAACACTCTCTCCAAGTGAAGGAGGTGGTTGTGGTTGAAGAGGTAGGTTGTCAGGCCCGTGAGCAACTCTCTCCAGGTGAGAGAGTGTTCTTAGGAAGTGAGAACTCTTGGAAGGTGTCCTGTAGTTGCTGTAGAGCTTTGAGAATTCTGGTCCGGCTTGTTGCTGAAGCCCAAGCCAAGGGAGGTGAAGTAGCCGATGGACCGTGTGACAGTGAAGGTGTATACTCCTGGGGTGGGACATACATGTGGGGAATGAGAGTCTGTGAGCAATGGGCATAAGTGGCTCCTGGGAGAGAATCCTTCCTCATAAACTGTGTGTCTTCTTGTTGAGCTTGCCTAGCCTATAATTCTCTTGCCCTGTGGAACTTAGTCCCAGCTCGGGGGTGATCTACTGTTGAGAGTGATGAGCAGTGTGGTCTAAGGCTGGGAGGTTCGTGGAAGGTCTGCACGCAGTTGGTGGTGTTATTCCAGTTGAAAGATATGTATAATTTATGTGCTTAATTTTATGTTATGCATACCTGTGATGCTCGAATGTTATCATGTATTCCATTGCATGTGGATTTACTGTTAATCTTGTTTTGAATCTGAGTGTTAACAATAACTCTATGTTATGTGTTTAATTTTCGATTAAAATGCATGTTATATGTGTGTGTGTGTGTGTGTGTGTGTGTGTGTGTGAATGTTCCGCAGTGGTAACATTGCCCGGCCTGTGGATGGCTGGGGATGTTACAAATTGGTATCAGAGCATGGTTTCAACACTGAGCCTGGATGGGCTATGTTAGTGGTAGTTGAAGCAAAAGTTTTGGAAAAAAATTGTTGTCAGAATGGACAAAATTCAAGTTCAGAGCCAAGGTTTCAAACATTGATCCTGAATGGGCTGGATAAGTGGTTATTGGACCCGAGGTTTCAGGTGAAAATTGTGTCTGGAGGGACTAATTTCGGACCTCAGAACCTTCCTAAGTGCCAAGAGGTTACCTTGGCCATGTTATGAAGCTCAGGAGGAGTAGCGGTATTGTAAAACCACGACATAAGCGGTATTGGACTGTAGAGTAATGTGGGTCGTAAGATCTGTTGTTGGAAGCAGTCTGGACCGTTAGATCCGTGTCCAGGAAAGCAAAGGAGAGCGCCGAGGAGAAAAAAGATCCCAAGCCGTCAGATCTTAGCGCAAATGATTGACAATCATCTGATCTAGGTTGACAAGTGGTGCAAGATCCACAAATTCGGAGTGAGAGCACTTCGGAAGTTATGTGATCGAGGAGAAAGCGAAATAGTCGAAGTATATCGCAACCGTCCATTGCGAAGGACACGCGTCAAGAGATCGTGTACTTCGGGTGGAAGTACTTCGTGAGGAGGCAAGTGTTGTGAGTTTGAAACTCCCGAAGCCCGAAGTGCCGAAGTCACTCATAGCCATTGATTGTGAAGGAGGACACACGTCGGTAGATCATGAACTCTAGGGAAAAACGCTTTGGGCAAAAGCGAGCGTAGAGGAGTTGAAACTCTCGAAGCCCGAAGAGCCGAAGTGGTAAATCATGATGACGTCACCAGGAGGTGACGTGGACCTTTCCTATACCTGCCATGTGCCCTCACCCGAAATGTTTATAGTTGTACTATGTGAGCCCTGAGGTTAAATAACATAGTTAAAAGTCGGAGGACTCACACTGGCGTTGATCATGATACATAAAGATTGATGGTCAAAAGGCATTGCGGGGACCCAAGTTGCACGGGAGTTAATTCTCCAAGGCGGTCCCGCAATCTAAACCACTATTTTCTCGGGGGGTTACATGTCAGCGTTAGAAGAATTGCGGGACGAAAGACAGTTTACTCCAAACCACCATCGCATGCCCCCGCAATTGGAAAAGCGTAAATGATGTGACGTAATGATGTCAACAAAAGTGTTCGAAAATTTATGGTTCGGGACGTTGGGGGTGTGCGGATGTGAAATCCTCTGAGGTCCCGAAACTCCGAAGCTCCGAAGTCCTGGAGCTCACATGCTTGAAGTTCCACAACGAGTGTCAGCCGTTGGATGCCGAGTAGTAGTGGACGGTTGATTCTCCCTACTTTGCGAGTTTGTTAATTCAGAACTCCAAGAGTCTGTTGTGATGTATTATGAAGGTTTCTGAAACCCGAAGTTTCGAGTAAGCGCCTATTGATCTAGCGCTTGGTCACAACCTTGATCACATGGGTTGGGATCTAAGAAAAAGGGGCTAATGTCCAAAAATTATAGCAGAGTAGAGCTCCGAAAGAATAAATCTGCGAGGATTCTTGATTGAACGAGAATCACAGAGAATGCAAATTGAACGTTTTCTTGAATCATATTTGTTTATGAATGCTGTGGGATTTGTTAAGGAATGATGGCCTGACAAATTCTGGTTGTCTGCACGTTGTGTTTGCAGAAGTTTAACGAGTGCCAGAACCAAATAGAGTTTCCACTGAGTGCAAAGAAATGGAAGAGGCATAGACTGCTTCCAGATCTGAGAATGAAGCAAAAGGAATGGATGTCCACTTGGGAGTTGAAGGATCGAACTCCAATGGACATGGAGAAGAGATAGATAAGGAAGGCCATATGAAGAAAATCATTGATCGATTGTAAAAAGATGCCTAGACTAACTGAGCAGATAACAGAAAGCTCATGAAAGCCAGGGATCAACACAGAGAATTCAACCTAAAGTTGATGCCGAGCTTGGAAAAGATTGAAAAGAACTTGGATAAGGAAGGTGATTCAAGAAAAACATGGAGTCGTGAACCCCCTGAGAAGAAAAGAAGATCAAGAAGCGTTAGCAGGCATTGTCGTCACTCCCCGAAACATTCCAATAAGGAGGCACACAGTAGTTCAAGCCCCTCTCCTACCAGAAAACATAGAAGATCTGGAGTGGATGAACTGAAGGGAGAAATGAGCAAGATTAAGCCTCCTACGTTTGATGGAGAACACAAGAAGAAGGAAGATGCTGAGACATGGTTGCTTGGCATGAGAAAATATTTCCAACTGCAGAATTATTCCTCTCATGCAGATTGAAGAATTGCAATGTATCAACTGAAAGGAAAAACATCCATGTGGTGGGATCAACTTGTGCAGGTGCAACACATTAGAGAGAAAGATGTTACCTGGAAATAATTCAAGAATTATTTTGAAAAGAAATACTTGACTAAAAGATACTATGACAAAAAGATAAAAGAGTTCTTTGAACTCATGCTGGGCAACATGTCCATTGATGAATACGAAAAAAAGTTTTTGGAGTTGTTAAAGTATGTTCTGTTCATCAAGGATGAGACTGTCAAAATTCAAAGGTATCTGAGTGGACTACCACCTTCCATTGGGGACAAGATTCAGTATGATGACCCTAAGACTATGGAAGAAACTATAAGAAGAGTGAAATGCTTATGTGAACAACAAAGAGAAAAGCCTACTTTTCGGAAGGCTTGGGATGACCAGAAGAAGTTTAAGAAAGAGAAGAGGCAGAAGGGAAACAAACCACCCTTTTCCGGGAACAGTGCTCAAGGACAGTCAGGTTTTAGAGAGCCCAATAAGGCTAAAGTAGGTGGGCAATTCCCAAGACAACCACCTATGGAATGTTGGGGTTGTAAAGGAAATCATAGGTACAAAGATTTCCCCCACAAAAATGACAAAGTGAGAGTTGTCCATAATGTTCAGCAAGCTGAAACAGTGGAGGACATGGACAATAGAATACCAAGGATCTATGCAGCTCTAGACAACAAGCAAGCTGAATTTCAATCACACATGATTGAAGTGAAAGGTATGATCAACAACCATGCCTTTACTATTTTAATTGATTCAGGAGCTAGTCATGGTTACATAGATCCTAGAATGGTGGAAAGTTTTCATTTACCAAGAAGCAAGCATGGGAAATCTTGGTTAGTGCAGTTGGCTACAGGAGTCAAGAGAAAGGTTGTTGAGTTGGTTAAGTCCTGTCCAGTGGACATGAATGGACTAAGCACAAAGGCTGAATTGAATGTTTTACCTTTAGGTTCCTATGACTGTCTAATTGGGATGGATTGGTTGGACCAACACCACGCCATCTTAGACTGTCGTAACAAGATATTCACTTGCCTGGATGAGGAAGGGAATCAAAGAACAGTCCAAGGAATTCCCAGAGTAGTTGTTGTCATATAAATATGAGCAATGCAGCTGAAGAAGAGCTACAAAAAACGCTGCCAATTATTTACAACCCATGTGGAGGAAGCATCTAAGGATGAGGTCTCAAAGATTGAAGACCATGCAATATTAAAACATTTTGAAGATGTATTCCAGGAGGTACTAGGATTACCCCCAAAAAAAGATATTGACTTCTCGGTAAATCTGATGCCTAGAGCAACTCCAGTGTTGAAAGATCCTTATAGAATGAGTACACCAGAGCTGAAAGAATTCCAATTGAAGCTTGAAGAGTTTCTGAAGAAGGGGTATATACGCCCAAGTGTGTCACCTTGGGGAGCCTCGGTCCTGTTCGTGAAGAAGAAGGATGGGACACTGATATTGTGCATCGATTCCAGACAGTTGAACAAAGTGACCGTTAAGAACAAGTATCCTTTGCCGATGATCGATGATCTCTTTGATCAGTTGAAGGATGCCAAGATATTTTTAAAGATAGACCTCAGGTCAGGTTATCACCAGGTAAGAATAAAGGATGAAGACATCGGCAAGACCACCTTCAGAACAAGGTATGGTCACTATGAATTCACAATGGTGCCATTTGGGTTGTCGAATGCACCCACTATTTTTATGTGCCTAATGAATGGTGTATTCAGGGAATATCTAGACAAGTTTGTCATAGTCTTTTTGGATGACATCTTGGTGTATTCCAAGTTGGAGGAAGAGCATGAACAACATCTGAGGATGGTGTTGCAGGTGCTAAGGGAGCACCAGCTGTATGCCAAGTTGAGAAAATGCTCATTTTACCAAAAAAGATCCATTACTTGGGGCATATCATTTCAAAGGATGGGATAGCCGTGGATCCTAAGAAGATTGAGGCCATCAGAGAATGGTCAGCACCGAAGAATGTAACATAAGTCAAATCCTTTATGGTTCTAGCTGGTTATTACAGAAGGTTCATCGTAGGGTTCTCAAGGATAGCTTACCCTATCACTTCCTTGCAAAGGAAGGAGAAGAAATTTCAATGGACAGAGGATTGTGATAAAAACTTCCAGCGATTGAAGCAACTGTTAACCTGTGCTCCAATCTTGAGGATTGCAGATCCAAATGTGGATTTTGTGGTTTGCACAGATGCATGCAAAGAAAGACTGGGAGGAGTCCTCAGTCAGAATGGATTCGTAATTTGTTATGAATCCAGAAAGTTGAAAGAGCACGGAAGGAACTATGCAACTCATGATTTGGAGTTGGAAACCATAGTACACGCTCTAAAGAAATGGAGGAATTACCTCATGGGAAGAAGGTTCGAACTGAGGAGAGACCATAACGGTCTGAAGTATTTGTTTGATCAACCAACCTTGAATGTTAGGCAGAGTAGGTGGTTGGAATTTCTTCATGAGTATGACTTTGATATTAAGCATATCAAACAAAAAAAGAACAAAGTGGCTGATGCACTCAACAAGAGAGTGCATGAATTACATGCTACAACCATTAGCATGTACCAAACTGATATTAAAGGCAAAATTTCGGAGGCTGGAAATGCAGATTTGCAGTTCAAGGATTTGATAGCAAAGCTAGAGCAAGGTGAGATGCCACATAAAGTGAAAAATTATAAATTGGAAGTCGATGGAACACTTCTGTACAAGAAAATAATTTATGTACCTAATGTCCAGGACTTGAAACTTATGATTTTGAATGAAATGCATAATGTGCCTTATGCAGGGCACCCTGGATATCAAAAAAATGTGGCAGTAGTCAAGAGCCATTACTTTTGGCCAGGTATGAAGAAATAAATTGCAGAATACATCACCATATGTATGGAATGCCAGAAGGTTAAAGCTGAGCATATGCATCCAGCAGGGCTGCTACAACCTTTACCCATTCCTGAGTGGAAGTGGGAGGTAGTGACAATGGATTTCATCACAGGATTGCCCAGGACCAGTAGACAACATGATTCAGTCATGGTGGTGGTGGACAAGCTTATGAAAGCTGCCCATTTTATTCCATTAAAGAATGCTCACAAGGCATCTAACGTTGTTGATATTTTTATGAGGGAAATAACACGATTGCATGGTATTCCCAAGACAATTGTGTCTGACAGGGACCCAAAATTTACCTCAAAGTTCTGGAAGGGGTTGTTCAAAGGATTCAGAACGAATCTAAACTTCAACACAACCTATCATCCTAAGTCTGATGGGAAGACATAGAGGGTGAACCAAGTGATAGAAGATATGTTAAGGATGTATGTGATGGACAAACCATCTAAATGGGAAGACTACCTACACTTGGTAGAATTCATCCACAACAATGGGTATCAAGCATCATTGAAGATGAGCCCATTTGAAGCACTTTATGGCAGAAAATGCAATACTCCAATAAGTTGGGATAATCCAGCGGATAGAGCAGTGGTTGGGCCAGAGTTGCTCAAGGAAATGGAAGAGAAAATGCTAAAAAATAAGTAGAATTTAAAGGCTGCCCAAGACAGGGAGAAAAGTTATGCTGATAAAAATATAACCCACAGAGAGTTTAAAGTGAAAGAACATGTTTTCCTGAAAGTGAAAGCCAATAAAATTTCCTTGAGGCTAGGAAACTGTTCGAAGTTGGCAGCCAAATTTTGTGGGCCATTTGAAATCCTAGAAAAGATTGGGCCAATTGCATATATGCTTGTATTACCTGCATCCATGACTGTACATAATGTGTTTCATATTTCATTGCTTAAGAAATATATACCTGATGCTAATCATGTAATCGATTGGAATGTAATTTAGGTGGAGAAAGAAGGTGTCTTGCAAGTGCATTCGGTGCGCATATTGGACCGGAAAAACAAGCAACTCTGGAATTGAGCCATTGGGATTGTAAAGATCCAATGGACCTGGTACGGTCCTGAGGACGCGACATGTGAGCATGAGGATGCTATGCAGACATAATACCCACATCTTTTTGAGGATTTTGGAAATCTTGCTGATGCTGTGTAAGCAAGTTGCATTGAGAACAGTGCAAAAATAAGGGGAGGGGATTGTAATACCCCATGGACGAGCCCCAGTTATATCTGTGTACTGTAAACATGTTTTGTAGGCTGGTGAGCCGAACAATTGTAAGTTGGTAAGCTTATGTGCAAGTAGGCCGGAGAGCCTAGGTGTTAAAGGCCAAGAGCCTGTTTTGTACATGTAATTATGCACTTTGTTAATATAAAAACATCGTTGCGTGTAGACCGACCACGAAGAAAGAGTGATGAGGGATTAGGTTTCCACGGGATTGGGTAAGGCAGGAGGTTAAGTGTGTGGGCCTAGGGGCTAAGCTAGGGGGCTTACCTCTAAAGGGGATGATAATTTATTATTATTTCCTAAAGGCTAAGGTGGACAATTGACCAAGTGTTGTCCTAAGTTCCTGAAAGGGAACGAGTGCTAAGTGGAAGTCATGCGGCTCCAGGAAGACAAGTGTTGACCTGGGTGCATGCAGTTAAAACAGATGAGTCAATTTGTGTTGGGGGTTCGTCCTCCATTCTGGCATTCGCCGTCTATCCTGTTTTTCTGGGCAACTGATCTTTGGATACCCTCACGCAACTCTGAAACTAGAAAACCGTGAGGCCGACTTGTCATGTTTTCCTGAGAAGCCGACACATCCTCCATCTGAACCCGTTTTGTCTTTGCGTTGGACCTCTGCATAATCGATGCACCTCTGAAAATCAGACCCGTGAAGCCGACCCACATCTTCTGTGAAGCCTGAGCATCTCGCAAATGTTTATGCCGTGTGTGTTATAACTGTGGGCTGTTGCGGCCATGCAGTCCCTTGGCTGAGTGTGGTTGCCGTCGTCCTCTGTTCCTTGCTGAGTCTTGTTGTTGTCCTCCTTGTGCGGGAACGAAGTTGAAGAAGCAGGTTGTCAGGTCTATGTGAAACACTCTCTCCAGGTGAGGGAGGTGGTTGTGGTTGAAGAGGCAGGTTGTCAGGCATGTGTGCAACACTCTCTCCAGGTGAGGGAGGTGGTTATGGTTGAAGAGGCAGGTTGTCAGGCCTGTGAGCAACTTTCTCTAGGTGAGAGAGTGGGCTGAGGAAGTGAGAAATCATGGAAGGGGTCCTATAGTTGCTACAAAGCTCTGAGATTTCGGTCCGACTTGTCGCTGAAGGCCAAGGCAAGGGAGGTGTAGTAGCCGATGGACTGTTTGACAGTGAAGGTGTATACTCCTGGGGTGGGACATGCATGTGGGGAATGAGAGTTTGTGAGCAGTGGGCATACGGCTTCTGGGAGAGAATCCTTTCTCATAAACTGTGTGTCTTCCTGTTGACCTTGTCTAGCCTAGGTTTCCCTTGCTCGGTGGAGCTTAGTCCCAGCTCGAGGGTGACTTACTGCTGAGAGTGATGAGAAGTGTGGTCTAAGGCTGAGAGGTTCGTGGAAGGTATGCACACAGTTGGTGGTGTTATTCCAGTTGAAAGATAAGTATAATTTATGTGCTTAATTTTATGTTATGCATACCTGTGATGCTTGAATGTTATCATGTATTCCATTGCATGTGGATTTACTGTT
>ML834307.1:39397-56145 GCA_009831015.1 Picea engelmannii
CCTCTGCCATCAGATTCATAAGGTCGAAAATAGCCAACCTAGGCTTTTGAATCACCAAAAATGGCTGAACATAGCCTCCAAACAGCTCCAACACTGAAATGGCCCTGGTGGCCCTGAAAGCTTCCCTGAAGCAAAATCACCTGCAAATGACCTCCTTTGGCTCTGAAACCTGCTCCAATGGCTCCAGAAGGTCGAAGAGACCCAAAATCGACCAAAATTTCGTCAAGAAAGGTTTTCCCTAGCTCCAGTTATGCCAAAAACAAACTCCCCTTCTTTTTCTCAACAAAACTCCACTAAAATTGGAGGAGCTGGAGTTAGTTTAGCTAAAAATAGCATATTTGCCCAAAAAAGGCGGACTCCACCCAAAAACGCGCCATTTCGGGGTGAACGGTCATATGGGGAACCCCATGTAACC
This sequence comes from Picea engelmannii, assembly GCA_009831015.1. NCBI lineage: Eukaryota > Viridiplantae > Streptophyta > Pinopsida > Pinales > Pinaceae > Picea > Picea engelmannii. The sequence continues at coordinate 39,813 of ML834307.1, forward strand.
ACGGGTATACTGTGGAAACCCCGCGCGTGAATTTTAAAACAGGATTAAATGTGGCATAATATAACATTGAACCGGTTTTAAATGTATCAATGTTTAAAACCGTGTGTTAAACAACACACAATAAAAATCCCGCGCGAGTTTTTAATATGGCATAACATATACCATATATTAAAACGGAACAACGGTGTATAACCCTTTTGCAATTCCCGCGCGCCAATTGATATGTATGGTTATATGGTATAGTGCAACGGATCGTGGGCCGGGGCTAAGCCCCGGCCGCCCCCCTTTCCATATAAACAATGCGCCAATTGAAATATATCTATCTCCACCCATATAACAAGAAACACCAAAGGGATTGTTGGCTAGTGAAGTATAGTGAAGGCGTAACATAGAGGGGAGGTCCGGGGGTCGAACCCCGCGGCCTCCATGAGTTTTTTATACAGCCACTTGAACAAAATTGAAGGGGACACACGGCGCGCTCCGATTGGGCCACGTGTCTCCTTATAATTCGCCAGGAAAACGGACACGTGTCAACTTATCACTCGTCCACTTGTCAGCCACTAAACCTGCCACATCACATGACACATCACCTGCCACGTTGACTGTACGGCTGCCACGTCAGCCTGCCACGCAGGTTGCTGACGTCACCCTGGTGCCACGTGTCACCCATCCAGTGGTGACACGTGTCACCTCAATATTGGTCAAACCGCGTGTTAAAAAGTCCATAAATGCATGACACATGTCACACCCTGGCGCCGCCACGTGTCCTGTACGAACGACCACGTAGGCTGTACGGTCCTGCCACGTCACTGTACGGCCTGCCACGTCAGCTGTATGACCTGCCCAGTCAGCATCAAAATTTTGCCTGTTTGGCTCGGCGAACAGACCTCAATAACTTCTCCATGCGGACTCTGTTTGCGAAAATAAATATACCGTCGGAATCAGGAGAACGAGACGGACGCAATGGCACCGTTTTCGTTGCATTCCGAGCACTTTGAAATTTGAGCATTTTTTAGACCCCTGGTCCAGATTCTGATCATGGGATGATCCATTCTCTTGCGCAATCAAGATGCTAAATCATCTAAATAGGCCTCGACTATATGCTTGAGATCCTGGAAAGCAAAAGACATGGCCCGCTGAAAGGTCACGCCAACATTTTTTAGACCAAAGGGCATCTTACGATACACAAATGTACCCCATGGACAAATGAATGTCATTTTGTGCTGGTCTTCAGGTTTGATTTGTATTTGATTGTATCCCGAAAAACCATCCATGAAAGAGAAGGCCTCGCAACCTACACATTCATCAATTATCTAGTTGATGAATGGTGTGGGAAAATTATCTTTTGGACAAGCCTTATTCAAATCATGGAAGTCTGTACATACATGAATCATGCCCTATTTCTTATTAACCGGCACAGGATTTGACACCCATTGGGTCAAATGGATAGGATAGATAAAACCGGCTTTTAGCAGTTTTTCAACTTCAACCTTAATGGTTGTTGCTTTCCTGGGATTAAATGGACGAAGCGTATGCTGAACAGACTTGGCATATGGATAAGTTGTGATTTCATGTTTGACTATTTTTGGATCGATGCCTGGCATTTCCTCATAAGACCAGGCAAAAATGTCGCAAAAATCTTTAAATAGATCTGTGTAGATTTGAATATCTCCCGGGGATCAGTCAGCTTCGACGAAAACATTCTCCACGACACTAGGGGTTCTGGAGATATTGATCGGTATGGTTTCAATGATGGTTTCCATATTTCCCTCGGCATAGACCTCGTGTGTAGCTCATGGATTAATAGGGAAAGACCTATCTCCATTCATATTCAAGGTGAATTCTCTAGCTTCGATTATGTTTAACTCTGGGAGGAAGTATGATCTATGATGGAGATCGTCCCAGGGTTTGTCCGAACTAGTCATTGCTTCAATTACAGCTTCATCGGAGGGAAAGACTAAGTCTAATGAATCGGTGTTAGCGAGAGAACCTTGAGCCCAAATAGGCTTTAGAAGCGGATCTAACTCATGTGCGAGAGTTGTATCTTTTTCAGCCAAATCTTGTTGGACTAAAGAGTACGCTACTTCAGCTGCGAACAAAGGCATGGACATGCCCGGGTGCCCTGTCCCCTCCATCATGGCCAATGGGGAAGGAAGTATCCACAGATCGTTGAATTAAGTTGTGCGAAATGACGAAACTTGGAAAATCTCAACCTTATGGTGGTCGGATATGAATTTGACATCGCCTTGAGGGGGCGGGTAATCAAAGGTACCCATAAAAGATGGGCACAAACCAAACCCTACATTCACTACGCCTGGTTGGGTATTATCAATCATCGGGACCGCGAATACCCCCAATGAAGGGTCAGGTCTGGAGAAAGACAATTGATCAATGGTCACAATCCAGTCCTCGTGTGGAAACAACAAGACCCAGAAAACTGTAGCAACCACTACTTGCATGGCGTAAGTCCAACTCCTTCCTAACAAAATATTGTAGTCGAGTGACGCGTCGACTACTTCTACCTCGACGCACATGGTATTCCCTCCTAACTGCACGGGGAAAGAGGGAATGATACCATGTGGTCGAAATGAACAACCGTCAAAAGTCATGAGAAGAGTAGGTGACAGAGATAAAACAGGTTGACCAATGGCCTTCCAACATGCCAACGACATAACGCATGTCGAGGCGCCCTCATCAACCATCGTGCGAAAAATATTCCAAGTAAAAGTTTTCGTGGGGTGAGCCACTACTATCTAAAATGCTACGTGGTAAGGCAGACGAGGTTTTAAGTCAGTTGTATCCAGCATGATGGTACCCGAATTACAAGTCTCGGTAGATCCTAAAGCAGCTAACAAGGATTTCCTCTGGGAAGGGCAGCCTTGGAGGACCTCCAAAGCGAACATCGCACAAGGGGATTGAGGCAAATCCTCCACCACATAATAGTTGTGAGTGGCCCTTGCATTTGGGTTGTGAGAATATTTTTTGAATGTGCCTTTTGGGATGCATGTCATTGTTTCGCCCAAAGTCTTCTCAATTTGTAGAGGAAGAGATGGGAATTCGGCTTCTTTTCCCTTCTCAGAAGTGCTTGGTTTACTTTAGTCATGCGCTCTAGTCGATATAAAAGAATCACCCTTCATCATATACACATTCGTGGAAGCAGGATTGTTCGAAGATGGAGAAGGTCCTTGACTGCCCCCTTCCGCGCTTGTAGAGGCTTGGGTTAGGTTTTGCCCATGCTGAAATGGATTGGTTAACACGACAGGTTGTTGCTGTGTCACAAAATTTTGGGCCTCTGCAAGCTGAGGACATTGGTGTGTTGTGTGGTCTTCCGCGCACAGGTTGCACGGATACCTCGCCTTTTGTTTCTCAGTGTTGCCCCTGCCAACATTATTAGTGGGTTTCTTATCCCCCTTACCCTTCTTTCATTGTTTTTTCCTTCCTTTAGGCTGCTGGGTGGCCTTTGGATTTGTCGATTGCACTGTGTGTACATCTGACGTTTTAGTAGGGGGAGTAGCCAAAACAGTAGTTTGGTTGGCCACTGTGTGTTATATAGACAATTGTTGCAATTGCTTCATTAGTTTCTCAACAGGCTTTGTTTGTGCTGAACCAACAATACCATCGACATGTGGTCTAGCTCTCTATCTAGTTTTATCAAGATTTGAGCGTGGTGCATATGGAAAGATCTCGTATAATAAACTAGACTGAGAGCAGATTAGCTCAAGCTGTTGAGCTCTCATGATGGCGTCTTCTTCGGACAAAAATCCCGACGTCGCAATGTCTTTGGATAACTATGGGACCAAAGACTTAAGGAACCACTCGAGCAGGAATGCTAGTGGGACTGGCACCTTAATTAAACTCTTCTGGCATCTCCATTCTCGGATGTGATCGGAGATATGGTCCACTTTTGTCTGTGAAAAATTGGCCAACAATTTTGTGCCAGCGTCGTATCTCATAGGTAATTGGAAACAGTTTAGGAAAGCCATTGCCAATTCACCAAAGGAAGAGTATCTTGAGCGGTCGAGCTCAATGTACCATTTCGTGGCACCCCCAATGAGAGTACATTGAAACAATCGCAACTGTACGGAGTCGTCTTTCAACGAGTTAGATTAGCACCAAATATGGAAGGTGGTCACATGATCTCCCGGATCTTCGTTAATCTTAGCCTCGAACTTTGGTAATTCCGAAGGCAACTTCGGCAGCATAGAGGGCCAACACTGATCGTGACAGATAGGGTCATTCAACAACCTCGTCAAATATGGAAAATGCAAGGTTTCTAGAAAAGGTAGTTTGGGTTGTTGGTAATAACCATGGAAAAAGGGACCTGGAGTTTGACTGGCACCTGGTTGCCAGGAAAAGTTCGGCTGTTGACCTAGGTTCTGGTAAAAACCATATCCATGACCAGTGTACAGATTCTTCGTGTGAGGAGACATCATTGGCTGATTCCCAAAATAGGACGTAGATGGTTGGGCATGCATTACATTCAGAGGAATTTGGGAAGGGTTGCCCCATGCTGATCCCATCGGGATAGGCATAGTACCTTGTCCGGGGTTCAATTGGTTGTGAAAAGAATTGCCCTAGATCGGCATTCCTGATGAGGGAACTGATCCCTGCCAGGAATTCCAAGGCCCTGATGCGGAAGAAGTTCCTGGGTTTTCCCCTTGTGTAGGAATAGTACCCTGCATAGGAATAGGTTGTTCGTAACCAGGATTGCCCCCAGTCGGGAAAGCAACTTACAAGAAAGCATTGTTACCAAACGCACCAAACAAAGAAAACGGTTTCGAACCTACCAACATATTATGTGAAGGTGGTCCTTGACTCCCTGCTCCAAATAAACTATGGTGTGTAGGTGGCCCGACGGACTACTAGTGGGTACCACCGAGCGAAGGGGACGAAGGAGGTATATGACCTCCCCCGTAAGGGAAAGAATTAAAAGGAGTTGAAGTGCCCCCTATGTGACCTTGCAGAGGAGCATTAGAGCTCGCTGCCCCAAGACCTAAAGTTTGTGAAGTGGAGTAGGAAAGTACATGACTTGTACTTGAGCTAGGCATCTCGTATGAGAACGGAGGGCCTGTCTCTCTAGGTGTGAAAGGGGCTATGGCCGCTGCCATAGACAGGATCAGACCACTATGTGAGGTAGATGTGGTCGATACCATGGTGGCTCGGACCGGTGACGGTGGGTTAGGAGGTGGAAACTCTCCTGTGGTGATAACCGTAGTGGGAATTGAAGAATTCCCAGAAGGAGTGACAACATTTATTTCCATTGTTGCGTGCAACACTGTCTGGAACTCGTAAGGGTGAATCGGTACGATGATGGGTGCCGAAAGATCAGTGGTTGGAGTTTCAGATGGACCAAGAGATTTTGCTCCAAAGTCTAAAATGGTCGTTTCCTCCGGATGTTGGTCAGGTAAAATTTTGTGTGACCCGGTCGCTTCAAAAGACCCTTGTTGGTCTAGCTTTCACCTTAGTGGTGGCGGAGGTGGCTCCAGTGTAACTAGTGATAGGCCCAGAATCCTTCGTGACCGGCGGAGCTCGTGATCCTTCACTATGTGAGAATATCAAAGACACCCTAGGGCTTTCTATTTGTTCAAAAAACAACACACACTAAAAATATCCCTCCAAGATAAAACAAGCAAACACTAAACTAATTGGAAGAACAGTTACAACAACCAACACTAGAGAAACTTACCGATGCAAGTGAAAATCGAACAAGGAAGAACCCTCCAGGTATACTCTGCAAAGCGTGGCCCGATGTCTATCCTAGGTATCGAGGTATACCCCCGCAGTCACCTGTGTATGTCTCTAAAAAGATAGGCAACTAGGTTGCCAGCGCGCGGACAGTCACCAGGCGGGCATAGTCGAAAGTCAGGTAGACCCAAATGAGAAGGGCAGCTAGCCCAAAACCTGTCAAGGGTATCGAAGTCTAGTGGTACAGAAGACAACTGAGGACCTCAAATGGATTCGAGACCCACGACGCTCCATGGCAAATGCAATCGACGAAATCCCAAGACAAGCCCTCTATATGTGTTCTCCACTACGATTGGTCCAGCTTTGGAGGGATTATCTCCGCTACATTTCCACATGTGACCTCGTGTTTAGCCCCTATGTTAGAGGGGGGTCCCAGATAACTTTCATGATACTAGACTTTGACACTCCCTAACTGAGACTCCAATGTTTGATTTTAATGTCCTTGAAGAGTTTCCTCTCCAACCTAATTCAAGGCCCTAACCCTAAACTAGTTGGTTGATCCTACAAACATAAAAAGTCTAAAGAATTTTAGATTTAGCCTTAATTTTTATGGCTTGTCTTAAGTCAAAGGTTATGAAAGTGAAACTAGTGATGTTTGAAAGATGAAAGAAAAAATAAACAGAAAGCTAGAAACAAAATACCTTCACTTAACTCAAATCTTAAACAACTTTTCAAACTTAAAATTTTTCTAAGATCTTTGAACAACAAACTCAAAGTAGGATTTCACTCGACTACGAGCTACTTATGATCTAAGTAAATCGTCAATAACTTATGAAAGCAAAGAATTTTCCCTGGTTACTAATGCAAAACAACACTTTTTAACCAAACAAACAAATAAAAGATTTTTTTTTTATTTGAATGCTCACAAAGCAAAAAAGGAAAAATATCAACAAGTCAAAACCAAGAAAACTACTGGCCTAAGAAGAGATCACAAAGAGTCACTTTAAAAATCACACACAAGCAAATTAAAATTGGACTCTCACACTTGTCTAAAAACCCTATAAAAGAAAATTTTGAAGAAAAACTTCTTAATGAAAAAGAAATCTATTGTTGTGATCAAACCTAAGTTATTGACCGCTATGACAAAGACCCAAAAACCTGAGAGGTACAACTCTTGTCAGAGGAAAGGATGACTGCCTCACCTTCAACAAAACTTTTCTCCATAAACACACTGCTGACAGTACAACAGCAAGCGTGTGCACGCGAGCTATGGAAAGTCAAAGTGCATGTACATGCATGCTGGCCTTATACAGGCCGCGTGTATCCCTGAAACTCTTAGACAAATGAAAATCCAAGCAATCCAGCCTAGGAAGAGACTATTGGTACTGAGAAACAGAATCTCTTGAAGACTCAGACACTTACTTTAACAAAAAAAAGAAAACAATTCAAGGAAAACTTCATAGAACAAACCAATCTAAGGTGAAACCTAAGCTATAGAGTGCAAACAACAAAGACTAGAAAGAGTTCCAGAAAACCCCTGAGAAGGACTAATTATGAGAGGGAAGAGAATGACTGCCTCTCTACAAGAAATTTTCTAGAATCATACATGCGACTGACACTTCCTCATCTAGCATATACACGCGTGTTGTGAGAATGCAGGGCATGGGTGCACACGTGCAGACCTTATACAGTTCGTGTGTACCTTTATGGGGTCAAGCAAAGAAACAAAGATAATTGGTATGGAAGACTACAATCTCTGTTAGCTCAGACTTTTACAGAAACTTTAAAAACAGGAAATGAAACCAGTTCTTAAAAATACCCCAGACAAAACATTCCCAGAAACCATAGATAATCCCCAGTATGGTCACCAATTTTGTAGTGAGTGGGAAATCCCTCTACGGACTAGCACTTAGGGTTTATCATGCATGCAGAAAAGACCTAAAGATTCCTACTTTCTACCGTCGTCTCGGACCTAATCCCCATTATTCTTAAGCAAATACATAGTTAAGAAGATAAAGTGAGCATACCTTATTTCGGGCGTTTGATATCGATCCTTCTTCATGATTGATCGCTCTTTGACTATAGCTATCCTCCCAAGGTTGACCTGCATTCACACAAGACAAACAAAGAAATCCACATGCATTTGATCTATGGATTAATGGGTTAGAGATCTAATCAACATGTATGCAATAAACCATGAAAACCTCATATGGTGGGACGTGAAAAGTACTTCTTTATTATTAACTTCAAAAAATCAAATTACAATGATGAAGCCGGCCACTGCTCCAAGAACTTGGTCCTGGGATCCTCTTCAAATGTCCTCCAACTTCTTTGCTCTATATTTCTCTTTGCACAAGGATGGCTAAAGGTTGGGACAAAGGGAATGAAGAATCGGGTATAGTTTCTTTACTATGATTCTCCTCTTCCAAATGGGACTCCTAACCCTTCTTTTGTAGGCTAGAAGAAGCTAGGTATTTGGTTTAACTTCCGGCCATGCATGGCCGAAAGGTTTATTTAACTCACCAAAAGTTGTGTGTTCTGTCATCAACTTTCCTTTTTTCATGCTTTTGTAGGTACACACGGGTTGTCTTAGGTCAGTTAGCATGTACACGCGTGCAGTAATGGAGCAGGGCACGTGGGCCTTTATAAAAGGGGTTTTTAAGAAGAGTTGTTCAATAGTGCTTTGGAAAAGAAAGAATCTGAGATGGCCTGATGCCAGGTAATCATGTCTGGTGAAAATTACGGTTATAACAGATGCCCCCTAATGTGTGAGGTCAGAAGAGCATTAGATGGCTGAAATACATTTACAATCTTCATCGAAGTGCCGAACAAGTGAGCCCAGGGACCAGAAATCGGGAGGTGTCGTATGCAAAAATAATAATTGTCTCACCGAGGTTGGCATACCCATGCTCGGGATAAAATAAAATCATGGCTACCAATCAAATACACTGTAGATCCATGTAATATAGCTATATAAAGTGTAGCCGTGAGAAATACACAGCGGAGCTACATCTCAAAATAAAAAAGATATACGTGTAGAGTATCCATCTTCTTAGAAGTTGATAAGTCCTGATGGTTGGAGATGAGGTCTTCAGAGCTCAAGCAACAACTTCAAAATATTCAAAACTCGGGTAGGAGTGTAATATGAGTGTATGGATTCACTACCCAGAGATCTTCGACAACTCGTCGGTCATGGACTAGAGAATCTTGATGATCAAACTGAAGGCTTCATTGATTTCAAACAAAGACTTGATTGCACTTTCGGCATGGCCGAGCATGAGGGCAAGAGACAAACTGCAGAGGGGCTGACTCAGGCTTGGTAAAAACTTCCCCTCAATTTCACATATCGACAGACTTCCCCTCAACTTCACATATCGACAGACTTCCCCTCAACTTTGTCGATACGTGACATTTTCCATATTGAATATGTTAACATTATTTTTGCCGATACAAACCCATATACCGATAGAATTTCCATGAAATCTACTGATACATCAGTTAAGTTCCACTCATCGTCATCGATATTATTTTTTTGTATCGGTGAATTTCCACTCATCATCAGTGGTACAGTTTGGTTTAGTATCGACATTGTTGAGAGAAACATCATTGGTACACCGATACGCTTCCTTTGATCCCCTCCTATCCCTCATTTTGTGTGCCAAGAAAAAAATATGAAAGGAATTCCCTTGTGTCATATTTTATTTCTTCTCGTTGAAGAATAGATATAAATCCTAGGGTTCATCAATGATTCATCCCTTAGAGAGCGCTCATTGGTCTCCATTAGGGTTAATGCTTTTCTATAAGACCGACACCAGAAGCCTACCTTCCAACTCTTTGCACCTAAACCCCAACTTATCTTTTCCATTTTCATCCCGATGCAAATGATCCATCCTACCCAAGTAACCATACCACCATCTAATTTTTTTCCATCTCACACCCACTCTCCTTATCTCTCCTCGAATAGTCAGCACCTTTGGCCCCACATTGACGCCAACCAGTGAAAATCCTATCATGGCTATTTACCCTTCAAACTAAGTGGAATATTTCCATGACAGTGCCCTAACTATTCCCCTGGAGCTGGGTCTCTATCCATAGAGTTGTACCCTAACTCATGGAATTTAAACAGTTCCCATAATCTGAAAGGGATATTTCTATGACCTATCTAACCCCAAGACTTATTTTGATTTACTTCAATTGGCATGTACAGGTTCGACCAAGGCATAAACCATATATTAACTCAGATCCTTGCATCAAACACAATAGAACTTATCCAAACCCTAACTCATTCTCTTCCCGGTTGAACACTTAGTCAAATTGCAATTTCAAATGCATATTAGTAGAGTTGATAACATCATCATCGATATTCGTTTACTGTATCAATGGAATTTCACTCATCCTCGTTGGTACTCTTCTCTACCATTTTGACGTAGTTCATAACAACTTTACTTACACTGTCATGGCTTATCCTCTTCATCAACAAAATTCCATTCACTCTCATTGGTACGCTCCTTTACCATTTCGACGTAGTTTGTAGCAACTTCGATGGTGCTACCTTGCAATACCAGTAAGGTTCCATTAGCTTCTCTAACATAAACCTTTACCATATTGGAAAAGTTGTCATCATTGGCACTGATACTTTATATAGCCTTTTCAATAGAGTTGTCATCATTTTCACAAATATTGTCTATAGCCTTTTTGATAGAGTTTTCATGATTGACGTCGATATTGTATATATTGTATAGGAAGAGTTTTTTTTATTGGCACCAATTTGATTTTCTTTTTGAGCATATTTTATTATATCAACCCTGACACACTCAATCGCCTCCTCCCTTTGAACTGATCCAGGTTCACTAAGTTCTTACCATGCCTCCCATTATCTTCTCTTCTTCAGATGATGAATTTCCTCCTGATATTGGTACCAATAGCTCCTTAGAAATTGATACAGGTTTGTATTGACGGATTCATATTTAACCTCCTTATGCTTCTTTAAATCCCAATAAATTACATGATTACAGAAATTAATGATTTATGTTCACTTTCATGTCATGTTTTTATTATTGGATCGATATATTAATGATGAACATGTGTGTTGGAGATTTAAGCATGTCATATCATAAGAAGGATGGAAGAAAATCTCCCATAATAGAGGCCTATGCAAGTGGGAGCCACCAAGAAGAGGAAGCAAGCACCTTAGGACCTATCTACAATGACACCATGAGATTCATAGAGAAGGGGATTTCACTCAAATGGGGTGAAGTCTTCCAAATGTTTAAGAAACATAATTTCCCTGTAGAGGTAGAATACGAATATTAACTCAAGGTCTTTAGGAACATCCAGAAATTAGGGTTACATAGGGTGGAATCTCACGAAACAGTATTTCCTTGTGTGGACATGATCTCATGGATAATCCGACATATGGACCTGGATAACAAATATATCTTCAATGTCAAAGGGAAACCCATAGCATAATTTTGAGCATTTGATATAGCTTCGTACTATCACCTAGAGAAAGGAAGTTTTTAGTTAGATGAAAAGATCATTATGGAATTCCCGCACAAGGAAAACGATTTTCTTAAAATATGGTACAAGCCTAATAAGACATTTAAAATAATACCCTCATGCGAATATCCCACGAGATCGTTGAAGACAATGTACTAGTATGGCATAGCATTACTATGTAGGTTGTATGGGGAACACGATGCATACAAGTTCACCTTATCTCTGATGCCCCTCATATACTACTGCACCAACATGGGGTCATCCTTCAATTGGAATAATATTCTATCAACATATATAGAGGACTCCCTCGAAACACTCAAGGAGACCATCCCTGGCGAGTTCCCCAGTTTCTGCATGTCCTCCTACCCGATTGACATGGTATGTGTGTTATATCAATATACTAAGGTGGCTTGGGATTGGTAGCCAACTGACCCTCCCATACACATCTACTGCAAAGTCCTCTAGGAGCACAAACATAGAAAAAAGTATCACAATATTTTTTATTACTTCTTGGCACCACTTTACGAGTTCATCTTTGACTCACCCACACCATGTATGACCGACAAGGCTCAAGAAATAGTGTGAAGAGTAGGATATTGTTATCTCCTGGGGTATGAGACATACATAAGGATGTATGGAGCCATCAAAGCTCCTCCTCTACTCCCTGGGTTCGTTCCTGATAGTTTAGTGCTATAGGAAATCGTTTATCAGACTTTGATCCATGGACCACAGGTCTTTATTTCCCTGTCACGGACTCTTCTTCACGTGCCTGTGACATTTCCCGATGATAGTTTCGGGTTTCGGGGTTTCATGATCCCTGATGACAAAAGTTCCTTCCCTCTCGAACTATCGATCTCCAATGAGAAATTTCACCGATACACGCCCTTTAGGTGTTAGCCCTCCTGGCTATGCTCTAGTCCATGTGACCGCTAGTTCATAAGACCGCAGCCTTATCCTTCTTTTGAAGTTTTGGACTGCAGAACCCCGGTGTGCTCCAACTCCCATTAGCCTTCCAGGCTAAGCTCGTGGTCCACATGACCTTCTCCCTATATGACCGTAGCCATACCTCCTCATCAGGTTTTCGAGCTTTTCAACGTCGAAATACACTCGTCCTCAGGATTCGTGATCCCTCGAATCCCGACGTACTCTTTATGCACTAGCTCTCTTGTCTAGGCTCCTAGCCCATACGACCGTTACCGTCGTGACCGCAGTCTTACCTTTCGTCGGGGTTTCGATATTTTAAGTGCCGCAATACATTGGCCCACAGGATTCCCGATCCTTCAAATCCCGACATGCTCAAACTTTCGTTAGCTCTCTGGGCTAGACCTTTGGCCCACATGATCACTATTTCACAAGACCATAGTCGTGTCTCCCATCGGGGTTTCGAACATCGCAATGTCGAAATGCCTAAACATTTTGTCCTCGGAATCCCCGATATCCCGACGATTGAAATGCCGATAGACGACTTCCTGTCGGGACTCTCCCCGATGGCTCCGATTGCTGCCGCGCGTCCTCCTCTGATGGATGGTCCGGATCACCTCTCTCGATTTTGAGACTTCTGATGCTCCAGAATTCTTGTCCTCAAGGCTTGCGAAATGCCGAACCCCGATGCACCTATTGACTTCTCTATCGAGACTTTCCCCGATGGCTCCAGATCTTCGCCACGTGTCCCGGCTGATGGATGGCCTTGATCCAATCTCATGATTTCAGAGTTTTTGATACCCCGATGACAGAAATTCTCTGTCAACCCAAAACCCTGGTAGCCGATATACCGACGGGCTCTCGATTTCCGCCACGTGTCTACACAAACGGACGGTCCAGATCATTTCCCTGTTTCGGGGCTTGAAATGCCCCGACGTTCTCGACCTCGAGAACTCTGATATCCTGAGTACCGATATCCCGAGGTGTCAACCTTCTCGTCGGGATTTTACCTCTACTGTTTCCGAAGGTTTAACCCTCATGCATCTCTTAACAGATCCATCGGCTGTTGGGTTTTTCTAGCTACAATCTAATGGCTCAGATCCATCCCACCTCGCACATTCTTCTACTACTTCGTGGATGTGGAAAGATCAACGGTCCAAATGTTCTCATGGACCTTGGGGTCTACGATCCCGATTTCCTCGCTATCTACGAAGGTAGAGGAAAAAGGGGCAAGGTATGTAACGCCCTTGTTTCTTTTGTTAGTCTAACGGTTGTGAATGACCCTGGGTCTTCCGACGGGATCTCATCCGTCGATTCGTTGCTTATCCCTACGCTATTACCTCAAAATTTTAAGAGGGTCATTCCTCCTCGTATAGGGTTATTAAGACTTGCCCATCCAAGTCCCTTTTTCCAGGTTCTTGGTAAACCTTTCCAAGGAGGAAATCTCTTGTGAAGAGATCTATACCAGGGCATCCCGGGAGACAGACAAGGGGAAAAAAATTTCCGAGGATGGACTGGAAGTCTGACTTGGTTCAACTCATGCATAATTAAATTCACTTATCAACATAAGCCATGCGTGGTTTTTTCTGTTATAAGCATATATCCATTATTTCTTATCAAAAACACTGCACAGGCATTCTTATACTAGAATCGTTCACAATTTCACAGTTCTATGAGCATATATATCAGTATATGAATTTCAAGATGAAATATGTAAAACACTTATCAGAAATAACACCAGAAGTGAGTGCAACTGCTAAGAGGGATGCTCATTTCCACCCAACCGTAGGCGTAGCGACTACCAGCGGATTTACCACTAGCCACCCCCGAGCTGAGACCACGATGTTGTGAGACTGCGTCTCTCTTTCTACCAGTGATCAGGAGCGAAGGTTGCAATCCTTCCTCTCTGCTATCACTCACTCTGCGTAATGCTAGAGTTCCCCTCGCGTCTGCCCTCTCCAATCACTTCTTCCCCACGCCTTATCCTCTTGCGAGATTGCGTGTGGCGTGATTTCCCTCGCGTTGATCAGGCCTGACGACTCTACGGATAGGCGGTTCACCTCCCCATACCTCATTAAGCCATCAACCTACCAGCCTGCAAGGCATTAAATTTAGGGCCAGCGAGCCTCTTTTTGTTCTCCAGGCCAGTGGAGTCCAAATACGGTGTTAATTCTCGGTGGAAGTTAACGCCACCTTTTTAGGTGCCCTCCACCGCCATTGTGGTTTCTTTTTCTGCACATCCCCTCTCAGTAGTTCTGCAATAAATTCAAAATGTTATTCACATTCATTGACCTTTTCCTCAAGGTCCATTTACATCACATATTCATATTTATGAGTTTGCCATAGTTCTTGGCCAATCCAATTATATTTACAAGCTGGGGGAAACAGGGTGTTACAATTCCCTCCCCCTTAAAAAGGAACATCGTCCTCGATGTTCTTATCTACTAACATGTATTGCATGTACAGAAGTAAACAAAATCGGATATGCCTGTCTCATGGCATCCTCCATTTCCCATGTAGCCTCATCTGGGCCAAAATGTTTCCACTGCACCTTGACCTGTGCAATGGTTTTGTTCCGGAGCGAGGTTTCCTTTCTATCCAATATGCATTGGGGTTATGGTAGAAATTCTCCCTCCGGTTCCACCTGGATCAAAAACCAGTCAATTATATGATTAGCGTCATGTACATATTTCTTCAATAATGAAACATGGAAAACATTATGTGCTTTTATTATGGGAGGAAGTGCTAGCCGATAGGCTACAGGTCCCACTCTATCTAGAACCTCAAAGGGTCCACAATACCGGGGTGCCAATTTGGCACAAGCTCCCATTTTCAGGGAACTCCTTCTAGGATTAATTCTGAGATATACATGGTCTCCCATTTTGAACTCTCTTGGAGTTCTCTTTTGATCAGCATAACTTTTCTGTTGGTTCTGAGCGACCTTCAGATTTTGTTTTATCTAAATCACTTGTTGTTCCATTTATTTCAACATATAGGGTCCAATAGAAATCCTGTTTCCAGGGTTACTCCAGCTGACTGGAGTATTACACGGCCTACCATAGAGGACTTCGAAGGGACTCATCTTTAAGGATGCTTGGTAGCCGTCGTTGTAGGCGAATTCTACCAATGGCAGGTAGTCTTCCCATTTCCTGGGTTGATGCTTTACATGCATCCTTAACATATCTTCTAATATTTGATTTACTCTTTCTATCTTTCCGTCGGATTGAGGATGATAGGCGGTGCTAAACAACAATTTAGTCTCTAATCCCACTATCAATGACTTTCAAAAATTGGAAGTAAATTTTGTGTCTATGTCAGATATTACCTCCCTCGACATGCCGTGCAATCGGAACACCTCTTTCATGAATTCCTGGGCGATATCTATTGCCTTGCAGGTTGATTTGATGGGGATGAAATGAGCAGACTTGCTCAGTTTATCCACCACTACCATAATGGCGTCATTCTGTTTGGTTGAAGTTGGCAATCCAGTGATAAAATCCATGGAGATGGTTTCCCATTTCCATTCTGGGATGGGTAAAGGGTGTAGTAGTCCGGTTGGGTTTCGATGTTCTGCTTTAACCTATTGGCACTCTATGCATTGGGCCAAATATTTGGCTATGTCCCTCTTCAATCCAGGCCAATAAAATTGGTTCCGGGTGGCAATGATCATTTTCTGGTATCCTGGGTGACCAGTGTAGGGTCTTTTATGTAGTTCATCCATGATGAACCTCTTCAAGTCATCACGATTTGGGATATACATTCTATCTCTGTAGGTGAGCAGACCTCCTTCAGTCATCTGATAGCCTTCATATTTTTCTCCAGCGGGTTCTTGCTGTAGGTACAGGGTCACATTTCGAACGAAGGGATCTGTTTCTTGTGCCTCTTTGACTCTGTTCTTGACATCTGTCTTGCAGGTACTCACTGCTGCCAAGTGAATCATTTTCATGCTTCTGATGAGGGCATCGGCCACCCTATTTTCCTTCCCTTTAATGTGTTTGATTTCAAAATCAAATTCTCTAAGGAGGGCCATCCATCTAGCTTGTCTAGCATTGAGCTTTGGTTGGTCGAACAAGTACCGTAATCAACAATGATCTGTCATAAGCACAAATTTTCTTCCCAAGAGGTAATGCCTCCACATTTTTAAGGCATGCACTATGGCAGCTAGTTCTAGATCATGAGTCACATAGTTGACCTCATGTTCATTCAATTTTCGGGATTCATAGCAGAT
>ML834307.1:57470-76348 GCA_009831015.1 Picea engelmannii
CTGAAGCTTGGTGGTCAGCTTGGTTATTATCCAAGGCTGCATAAATCTGCGGCACACTCCTTGCCACATCATTGACTGTGGTAGCTTCCTGCATGTTATAAATTTTTCGACTATTCTGTTGTCGATGTGGAGAGTCTCTCAGGAGATGCTCTTCTCCGCAACCCCAACATTTCAAAGGTTCTTTCTTTGGGTTATTAGTCTTTACTGGTATAGATCCAGAAGTTTTATTTCCGTCCACCGAGGGAAAGTTCTGCTGAAGTACACTCCGGGTTGGGAAGTTCATTCCGGGGTTCTTTTTGTAGTTTTTAAATCCTGAGGATTTGCTCCACTTTTTCTGAAATCTCGAACCACTCTTTTGTTTCCAGTCTCCACGAGACTCTGCCCGATGTCCATATTGTTCATGACAATATATTGTCTTCTAAGGTCTTTGGCTCGTCGAATTCGATTCGGTTCCGGTATTCCTTGGGTAGCCCACTGATGAAGCGTTGTGCCTTCGCCTTCTCTGCTTTGATGTAGGGTACATATCTCAATAAGTCGAGGAATTTGTTGACATATTCCTCCATAGTAAGTTGTCCCAGTTTGAGTTCATAAAACTCTTTAGCCTTCTCGTCGAAATATCTTTATGACAAATACTTCTTTCGAAAGTACTTCTCAAACTGTTTCCAAGACAGGTCCTCCTCGCGGACCCCTTTCAAATTCTTAACGTCTTCCCACCAGATGGAAGCCTTTCCATTCAAATTGAAAGTGGCCACTCGGGCCTTCAAATTCTCTGAAAAATCATGGACTCTGAAATATTTCTTCAGTCCAAGTAGCCAGGCCTCGGCTTCCTCTCCCTTCTTTATCTCGCCGTCGAAGGAGGGAGGTTTGGCCTTTTCGAATTCCTCAAATTTATGACTCTTGGAAGTCTTTTTCTTCTTCTGTTTTCTTTGAGAATAGGGATTGGTCCTGCTGCTGGAAGAGCCTTCTGAATCGCTAGCTTCCTTCTCATTGGAATCATCTGGCACTGGTCCTTTACCTCTGGGGTGAACCTTTCTTGATGTGTTTCTCTCAGTATGGCCACTGACATGACCATGATTCTGCATCTCAGGTTCATGCTGCATTTGTCGCTGTAGATCGGATAAGCTCTGCAGTAAAACTGCATTAATTTCGGTTTGCTTTTCTTTTTCTTTCATCATCCTTTCATTGTCAGCCTTGCAGCTTTGCAATTCAACCATGAGACTCCTCACAGTCTTGGCTGGGTCCGTAGGGGTTCCTATTGCTCTTCTTTCATCAGACTCTTCACCTCTATTGTGGGAGCCTTCTCCCACCTCTTGGTGAGTAACCATACTCTGCATCTGTAGGTTCCCGCGGCTGATCGTTCGCTAGAGTGAAAAAGGCAAATGCTAGATATTAGTCAAGAGTTAAATACATTTTTATAATTTGCGCATAATTTATAACTCTTTCACATGCATACACAGTCGGGTTCTCATTTTTCAAGTTTTTAATCCTGGACAAGAGAGTCAATTTAGGGGGTTACTCCTCGTAGGAGTGCTTCGAACGGAGCTTATGCACAACTTGTTCATGAGCCCAATCAGGCTGAGTGTTGTAACCATGCTCTGATACCATTTTGTAACACACCCACTACCTAAAATCAAACTTTTTCGTTGATTTCTCAACAATGAGAATCCCCGAAGCTCGCAGTAGTGAAAGGCCAATCCCGAACCACAGGTCTTTATTTCCCTATCATGGCCTCTTCTTCACACGCCTGTGACATTTCCCGATGATAGTTTCAGGTTTCGGGGTTTCGTGATCCCTGATGACAAAATTTCCTTCCCTCTCGAACTCCTGATCTCCGATGAGAAGTTTCACCGATACGTTCCCTTTACATGTTAGCCCTCCTGGCTATGCTCTGGTCCATGTGACCGCTAGTTCATAAGACCGCAACCTTATCCTTCTTTTGGAGTTTTGGACTGTAGAACCCCGGTGTGCTCCAACTCCCGTTAGCCTTCCAGAATAAGCTCGTGGTCCACATGACCTTCTCCCTATATGACCGCAACCATACCTCCTCATCGGGTTTTTGGGCTTTTCAAAGTCGAAATACACTCATCCTCAGGATTTGCGATCCCTCGAATCCCGACATACTCTTTATGCACTAGCTCTCTTGGCTAGGCTCCTCACCCATACAACTGTTACCCCCGTGACCGCAGACTTACCTTTCGTTGGGGTTTCGAGCTTTTAAGTGCCGCAATACATTGGCCCACGGGATTCCCGATCCTTCAAATCCCAACATGCTCCAACTTACATTAGCTCTCTGGGCTAGACCTTTGGCCCAAATGACCACTATTTCACAAGACCGCAGCCGTGTCTCCCGTCGGGGTTTCTAACATCGCAATGTCGAAATGCCTAAACATTTTGTCCTCGGAATCCCCGATATCCCGATGATCGAAATGTCGATAGATGACTTCCTGTCGGGACTCTCCCCGATGGCTCCGATTGTTGTCGCGCGTCCTCCTTTGATGGACGGTCCCGATCACCTCTCGCGATTTTGATACTTCTGATACTCCGGAAGTCTTGTCCTCAAGACCCGCGAAATGCTGAACCCCGATGCACCTATTGACTTCTCTATCGGGACTTTCCTCGATGGCTCCGAATCTTTGCCACGTGTCTCGGCTGATGGACGGCCTTGATCCAATCTCACGATTTTGGAGTTTTTGATACCTCGATGACAAAAATTCTCTGTCAACCCAAAACCCCAGTAGTCGATATACCGACGGGCTCTCAATTTCCGCCACGTGTATGCACAAACGGATGGTCCAGATCATTTCGCTGTTTCAGGGCTTGAAATGCCTCGACGTTCTCGACCTCGAGAACTCCGATATCCCGAGTACCGATATCCCGAGGTGTCAACCTTCTCGTCGGGATTTTACCTCTACTATTCCCGAAAGTTTAACCCTCATGCATCTCTTAACAGATCCATCGGCTATCGGGATTTTCTAGCCACGATCTAACGGCTCAGATCCGTCCCACCTCACGCATTCTTCTACTACTTCGTGGATGTGGAAAGATCAACGGTCCAAATTTTCTCATGGACCTTGGGGTCTATGATCCCGATTTCCTCGCTATTTATGAAGGTAGAGGAAAAAGGGGCAAGGTATGTAACGCCCTTGTTTCTTTCGTTAGTCTAACGGTTGTGAATGACCCTGGGTCTTCTGACGGGATCTCATCTGTCGATTCGTTGCTTATCCCTACGCTATTACCTCTAAATTTTAAGAGGGTCATTCCTCCTCGTATAGGGTTATTAAGACTTGCCCATCCAAGTCCCTTTTTCCAAGTTCTTGGTAAACCTTTCCAAGGAGGAAATCTCTTGTGAAGAGATCTATACCGGGGCATCCTGGGAGACAGACAAGGGGAAACAAACTTTCGAGGACGGACTGGAAGTCTGACTTGGTTCAACTCATGCATAATTAAATTCACTTATCAACATAAACCATGCATGTTTTTTTCTGTTATAAGCATATATCCATTATTTCTTATCAAAAAAATTGCACATGCATTCTTATACTAGAATCGTTCACAATTTCACAGTTCTATGAGAATATATATCAGTATATGAATTTCAAGATACAATATGTAAAACACTTATCAGAAATAACACCAAAAGTGAGTGCAACTGCTGAGAGGGGTGCTCGTTTCCACCCAACCGTAGGCGTAGCGACTCCCAGCGGATTTACCACTAGCCACCCCCGAGCTGAGACCATGATACTGTGAGATTGTGTCTCTCTATCTGCCAGTGACCAGGAGCAAAGGTTGCAGTCCTTCCTCTCTGCTATCACTCACTCTGTGTAATGCCATAGCCACCCCCGAGCTAAGACCACGATGCTGTGAGATTGTGTCTCTCTATCTGCCAGTGACCAGGAGCGCAAGTTGCAGTCCTTCCTCTCTGCTATCACTCACTCTGTGTAATGCCAGAGTTCCCCTCGCGTATTCCCTCTCCAATCTCTTCTTCCCCATGCCTTATCCTCTTGCAAGGTTGCGTGTGGCATGATTTCCCTCGCACTGATCAGGCCTGACAGCTCTACGGATAGGTGGTTCACCTCCCCATCCCTCATTAAGCCATCAACCTGCCAGCCTGCAAGGCATTAAATTCAGGGCCAGCGAGCCGCTTTTGGTTCTCTGGGCCAGTGGAGTCCAAATACGGTGTTAATTCTCGGTGGAAGTTAATGCCACCTTTTCAGGTGCCCTCCACCGCCATCGTGGTCTCTTTTTCTGCACATCCCCTCTCAGTAGTTCTGCAATAAATTCAAAATGTTATTCACATTCATTGACCTTTTCCTCAAGGTCCATTTACATCACATATTCATATTTATGAGTTTGCCATAGTTCTTGGCCAGTCCAGTTATATTTACAAGCTGGGGGAAATAGGGTGTTACACCTAGAAGGAGAAAGAAGGATCTACTATGCTGACCTTGATCAATACCAACAATCTAGAGAGAGGGATGAAAAGGAAATGAATAGCTCACTAATAATATGTGCTGAGCTCCACAAGGTTGCACATGTTTTGACTCACAAAGAGAATCTTCCTCCCATCGAAGAGCTCAGAAAGACCAAGGAAATAGAGTATATTTTCGAAGAGATCCACTAGAACATGAATAAGAGGCAATAAAATTCTTAGGTATCCACTAAGGTGATAGTGGAATTGATGCAGGATCATCTTGTTTGACTAACCAAGACTCAAACAATGATTCAAGCTTTCATGGCCAATCTAACACGAGACATGAAAACCCTTACACATAACTCAACATCACATGCAAATTCTCTAGAAGAACTTGTGCATCACAATGTTATATCAATCGAGGGTTATCACGTAGTTTGGGCAGCCTATGTGAGGGACAAAGACACTTGAATAAGACAAAATAGCAAATTTGAATTTGCTCACAATTGCCTTCTATTTTGTCTTTTTACCAACCATCATCAGTTTTGTCCTATTCTAACACCCATCAACAACAAAATGAGAAGGGGAAGATAAAGAGACTTGTAATTGCTCCTTGGATGATCCAAGAAGACACTTTTAGCAGTTACTTAAACTACTATAAGTAAAGGAAGAGGCCCATTTTGAAGGGGCTCTTGAAGCATTGTATATTCACAAACTACTTTGAGAATTAATATTGAGAATCCCTCAGGGTAAAAAATTTAGAGAGAAGAACACTTGTAGATGGTAGGTTGATGTAAACTAATTTTAGCAAACTATGTGATATTTACATGTGTTGTAAGAATTTCCTTTTTCTTATAGATTTTTCTTTTGCAAATCAAAATCGTTATTGCAGCTTTGCTCACTCTTTCTTATATTTTTTCCTGAGATGATGAGTTGCTTATGTATGTAATTTCATGACTTATTCTAATATGGTTATGTTATTTATATGCATGTGTTTTCTAACCTTGTTGCTTCATAACAACTAACTAGAGGAAGTCATTTGCAGGGATTAGCTTCATTAATAGTTTCTCATTTGGTTACCGTAGTCACTCCTAACTAGGATAGGGTAGATTGGATTTTATTTTTTCACTAAGTTAGTTTTCATTTTCATTTGCATTACATTCACAACCATCCAATCACCCCTCAAAACCAGTAATGGAAGTCGGGCCAGAATCTGTATTGGTCTCCTAAGCCAAGCAATGCATAGTCTAATTGGGAAATTACAAGTTCTTCTATCAGAAGCCAGTGGCTAACTAGGAGCTGACACAAGATGGGGAGAACCCATAGATTTCCAAGCCGAGGATAAAATTCTTGCAAAGGATCCTTCATCTACTACACATTGGTTGATGGTTTTTTAATAAGCTTCAACCTTTATTTGGAAAGGCACAAAAGAAGGAAGGTGAGGCTCAACAAGACCATCCCAATCAAAGGAAACACTCTTAGGACTTAGAGGGAGCATGATCGAGGTCAGTGGGACTCAACCTTGTTTAGAAGGTTATGAAATAGTAATGAAGAAAACATGTGCGCTAGACACACAACTCTCTAAAAGAGGAGAAGGATCAACTGAAGATTTCATATGTGTGACCACTTCATCAACCAATG
The DNA here is from genome assembly GCA_009831015.1 of Picea engelmannii. Taxonomy (NCBI): domain Eukaryota; kingdom Viridiplantae; phylum Streptophyta; class Pinopsida; order Pinales; family Pinaceae; genus Picea; species Picea engelmannii. The sequence continues at coordinate 63,523 of ML834307.1, forward strand.
GTTGAGTAGGATGTTGAGGAACCATGGGTGGTTTTGGAGTAGAATTGCCTTCAACCATGGGCCACACTCTGTTTGTTATGGACCTAACCTCCCTAACCCCTCACGTAGTTAGAATAATATATTTTCCATGTAACAAAGGCCAATATTAATAAAGAAAAATAAATCAAATGTAAGAAGACCTAATAGAAGCTTCCTCTTCTAGAAGATCTTCTTCTAGAATGTTATTTTGGTAGATAGATTTAGTATAAATAGGAGTCAATGGCATGAGAAGTTTTTTTCTTGAGAATTATTGTAATAGAGCACTGCTCTGTTGGAGGTTTCCCCCTGAAAGATGAAAGTGAACATTGTTTCCTATCAATAAAGGTATTATTTTGGTGTTGTGGTTTCATCTATTGTGTTGTTCTGCTATTATTCTCTGCAATATTTCTGTTTTCAACTATTATAATAGATATGGTACCTTACAAGTGGTATCAGAGGACTTTCCTTGGCAGAAAATTGTGGGTTAATTTTTTCAAGGTAGAGACATATTATGGCTTTTACAACTACATAGATTTCTCATTCAGTGCATAAATCCACGTTCAGGGAAGCAAACACACAGGAAATACAAGTGGTACTCAAGAGAAAATTGTTGGCCACCATTTTAACCCCTATTGGTACCCCTTCGAGTGGTAGTGCATCAAAAAATACATGTATACAGACCGACCTAAATATCTTGAATCCATTCGTAGATAAACCAATCAGTCACTTGACTGTTATAGTACCACTGAGAACAATGCTCAGGAAGATACTCTATGGTACATGGGTATTCAGGTAGTATGGCTAAGATCATGGTCTAGCCTCTTTAGTTGGTGCTCTGAGATATTGGGTTGACTACTAATGTTGGACCCCGCACGTATATCAAATAGCTATAGCACAGGGAAAACCCTTGTCTGTAGAAACCCCAAATACCCTAACCCTTGGGACGAAAACGGAAATAGAACAAACAATATTTATTTTCATGCAATTGTGCCTCGTGCATTCTGGTTGTGAAATTCCTACAAATTTCTTCTTGTTAATCATTTGGCCATTTTGTCATTGTAGTATTATTTAGATTGTAGTATAAATCTACAGGAGTAAATAAACGAGTATGGATATTTCCGGCACCATTATTTGAGACCTATCCCATTGGATTCTTCTCTTTTCCCTTATCATAGTCATACCTATCATTTTTCAACAAAAAAAAAATTGTGGACTCGACCCCTTCCCAACACCGCTATTTGGCATCTATCGCATTGAGTTCCTCTCTTTGCATTGATCGTAGTGGTACGAATCACTAGTAACCCCTTTCTATGTGGTCCCACTTTTCCCCATGTCCCATCTCCATGGCCCACTCTCACAGCCAATATTGGGAAAAATGTCTCATCGCCTTGGACAAAGCTCATGAACAAACCCGTATTGATATTTCTTCCATTACTTTAGTATTGGTAACCTCAAATCCTGGCTTGCTCCACTTTAATCACTTCCCACATCCATCACTCAATTGACCACCACATATCAATAATGCCAGGACACAATGAACACTTTGACCACGTTTTTTAATCCCACCCCAGATCCTTTCTCTTCTTCCACACCTTATAACCCTAAAGGTCTTGAATTATTCGTATCCACCTCGTTTTCTCCCCACAGACGTCCTCCTCACGTGGAGGTGAAAACAATTATGGCTCAGATCCCACAGGCTCGGTCACTTAAATGGAACATTATTTATCTTTGTACGACATTAATGATGAGTTGACCAAACTATGGTATGGTGTTCTCCATCTAGATTCAGAACATTGGCAATGGTGGAAATGGAGAATTTTTTTATCCCAAGGGTATGTGGCTTGGAAACAATTTGTTGTATAACTTTATGAACTCTTTGACACCGACACCCACCATTTAGGCTGTTTGAAAAAGTTGAAACCATCTGGCACAATGGAATAATTTATGGCTTTTTTTGAGTGATTGGATTTCCGCACAGAGGGCATGTCTAATGATTTTTTTCGATAATTCTTTATCAGTGGTCTCAAGGATGATATTCGTTCCCATTTCCTCATGGCTCGCCCTTAGAGTTGGGTGGAATATACTAAAAGAGCTAAGGAATCACAAAAGGTTATCTCTTCTCAAACCAGAAAAACCCCCTTTATTCCTCACCCTAAACCAATCACCCCCACTCCTCCTTCCACTCCACTAAAGATCCAGAAATTGACCGCAGAAGAAATGGTTGAATGCCTACTCAAGGGCCTTTGTTATAATTGTGATGAAAAATATTTTCCTAGGCACAAGTGTAAGGAACAAAATATTTGTATGGCCATCTCCGAGTATGTTTCTAAATAAGATGTTGAGGCTCCCCCTGTGGCCGAGTCACCTAAACCCATTGACATGACTCCACCTTCCGACCCTCCAGAAGCTGAACCGGTCATTTCCTTGAATGCTCTCACTGGCTTCTCTTCTCCCCAAACCCTCAAGCTAATTGGTTACATTAAGCATCATAAGGTCATCATCCTTTTTGACAGTGGAAACACCAATAATTTTATTCATTGCCGCATTTCCCAAGAAATTAATTTCTATATTCGAGATGTCAAAAAATTTCAAATCATTATTGCCAATGGTCGATCCATGAATGTGGGGGGTATTTTGAAAATGCGCATCTCCAAATTTAACAATACTACATGAAATCTCATATGTTTTCTATCGACATGAGTGGTTGTGACATTGTGTTGGGTGTTGAATGGCTAACAACTCTGGGTCCTATTCTCATGGATTTTAAGGAATTAACCATGAAATTCAACTAGAAGGGCCAAAAGTATAAGTTCCAAGGCATCGTTGTAGGTTCCCCTAAGATCATCAGTTCCCATCACATGGAAAATCTCCTCAAAATAGGTCATTCTATAATTATTGCACAACTCCATTCCATTCACGCAACTAAGACACCCTTTGTGACGCTTGACCTCCAATCCATCCTCTCCAAACATCAAGCTATTTTTTCCACTCCCCAAGGAATTCCTCCTTCCCGTGCAGTTCATGATCATTCCATTCCTCTCGTCCTTGCCATCCTTCCTCCCAATGTTCATCCCTATCATCATCCCTTTGCCTAGAAAAATGAAATTGAGAAAATTGTTCAAGAATTTCTCGCCCCAAGAGTTATTTGTCCTAGTACTAGCCCTTATTCTTCTCTTTTGGCCATGGTACTTAAGAAAAAAGGATCTCGGTGCATGTGTCTTGACTTTTGTTCCCTCAAAAAAATGACCATCAAAGACAAATTTCCCATTCCTATCATTGATGATCTCTTGGATAAATTAATTGGTGCCCAATTATCTACTAATATTGATCTTCGTTTTGGCTACCACCATATATGTATGAAAGAGGTAGACATTCCTAAGACTGCATTTCGAATTCATGAGGGCCACTATGAGTTATTGTTCATGCCCTTTGGCTTGTCTACCTCCACTTTCCAAAGCCTCATTAATCATGTATTCCATCCTTTTCTCCATCATTTTGTCTTAGCTTTCTTTGATGATATTCTCATCTATAGTAAAACCTGGACAACCCATCTTGCTCATGTGTACCAAGTTCTTCATCTACTGTCTCAGCACCAACGTATCCTCAAACAATATAAATGTTCTTTTGGAGCCTCATAATTCGAGTACTTAGGTCATATTTTTGACAAGGAAGGGATCAAGGTGGATCATAAAAAGATTGAAGCTATGCAAGATTGGCCTCACCCCAAGACTCTCAAAATATTGTGTGTTTTTCTGGGTTTAACATGATATTATCACAAGTCTGTTAAGAATTATGGAAAGATTGTGGTGCATCTCACTGCTCTCCTTAAAAATAATTCTTTCACTTGGACTCCCGCAACTGATCAAACCTTTCAAGCCTTGACGGTGGATATGTGCACCACTCTTGTCCTGGCCCTTCCTGATTTCACAAATAGATTTGTCCTAGAATGTGATGCTTCCGGGAGAGGAATTGGAGCAATCCTTATGCAAGATGGACGACTTTTGTCCTTTACTAGCAAACAAATGTCAAAGCGACATGTAGGCCAATAAATCTATGAAAATGAAATGTTGGTTATTTTGCATGCAGTGGATCTCTAGTGCCCTTATCTATTGGGGAAACGCTTCCAAATTAAGATAGATCATCAAAACCTCAAGTATTTTCTGGAGCAACACCCTTCATCCCCGAAGAAACAAAAATGGGTGACTAAGCTATTTGGATATGATTATTGGATCATTTACAAGAAAGGAAAATAAAATGTGGCTCCTGACACTCTTTCAAAAAAATATGAAGATGAAGGGTCCCTTTTTTCCCTCTCATTCATTGTACCAAATTGGCTCCAAGTTGTTTGTCGGGAATGGATGCAAGATCCCAAAATTTTGTGACTGATCCAAAAATTGAAAGTCGATTATGTAGTTTCCCCAAGGTACTCTTACCACAATCACGAGCTTCACTAAAAATTTCGTATGTATTTAAGTAAACAATCACAACTTAAATCCATGGTTCTTTATGAGCTTCATGCTACACCCACAACTGGGCACTCAGGGTTTACCAAAACCTATGACCGGGTCAAAGGTTCTTTTTTTGGGATGGTATGAAACAAGACATTCACACTTTTGTGGCGGAATGTGATGTTTGTCAATGCAACATGGGAGAAATAGTCAAATCCCCTGGCACACTATAACTACTTCTGATTCCACCCATTATTTGGAGGGATATCTCTATGGATTTCAATGTTGGATTACCTAAATCAAGAAATAATTCAGTCATCATGGTGGTAGTTGATCATCTTTCCAAGTATGCTCATTTCAGTGCTCTTCAACACCCATTTACTGCCTCCACTGTGGCTCAACTTTTCATGGATCATGTCTTCAATATTCATGGCATGCATCATTCTATTGTTTCTGATCGAGATCCCACTTTCACCAACAATTTTTGGCAAGAATTGTTCAGGCTATATGGAACCCAATTGAATCTCATCACTGCCTATCATCCCCAGACTGATGGTCAAACTGAAGTTGTCAACAAGTGTCTGGAAATATATTTGAGTTGTTTTTCATCTGAAAGGAAAAATCAGTGGTCTCAATGGTTACCACTAGTTGAATGGTGGTACAACACTTCTTACCATATAGCTACTCACATGACTCATTTTGAAGTAGTATATGGATAAAATCCACCTTCAGTTCTCTCATACATGCCCGGTGTCTCGAAGGTCCATGTGGTTGAACAAACTCTTACAGTTCGCGAGGTTATTCTCCGTACCCTTAAAGAGAATTTGGTGATGGCTCGAAATCGCATGAAGAAAAAAGTAGATCAAGGTCACTCCGAATGTCAATTTGTTGAAGGAGACCAAGTGTTTCTTCGACTACAACCTTATAAGCAAACTTCACTCAAGGACGACCATTTTTAGAAACTGGCGCCCAAATTTTATGGTCCTTATACATTTCTCAAACATGTGGGACAGGTGCCTATTAGTTATATTTTCCTAGAAATTATAATCTCCATTTTGTTTTTCATCTCTCCTGGTTAAAGAAGGTGATTGGAACTAAGTGTCAAACTCAAACAAGACTTCCCAAGTTGGATTAATAAGGCTCCATTTGGTTGCATCCACAAGCAGTTTTGGACCAGCGTGAGCATGATCTTCGATAGTGCACCATCAAGGAAGTGTTAGTCCAGTGGAAATATACAACTCCAACAGATGCCACTTAGGAGCCAACTACCATTCTGAACAATTTCCCCATCTCAAGTCTTGAGGGAAAGGTTGTTTTTAAGGCGGGGGAGGGGGCGCATGTTAGGGACCTAACCTCCCTAACCCCTCACATAGGTAGAATAATATATTTTCCATGTTGTAATAAAGGTCAATATTAATAAGGCCTAGTAATAAAGAAGAATAAGTCAAATGTAATAAGACCTAATATAAGCTTCCACTTATAGAAGATCTTCCTCTAGAATGTTCTTTTGGTAGATAGATTTAGTATAAATAGGAGTCGAGGGCATGGAAAGTTTTTTTCTTGAGAATTTTTGTAATAGATCATTGCGTTGTTGGAGGTTTCCCCCTCGAAGAGGAAAGTGAACATTGTTTCCTATCAAGAAATGCATTATTCTAGTGTTGTGGTTTAATCTATTGTGTTGCTCCATTGTTATTCTCTGTAATATTTTTGTTTTTCAGCTATTATAATAGATATGGTACCTTAAATTGTTTATCTCTAGAATAAGAGGACATAACTGAGTAAGTTGATCTCCTCCTTTTCAATTTGTACAAGGGAAATTAGGCTTCCATATTGCTTGTCAAGATTTCTCAGGAGTATCAATTCCCCTAGCATGAATTGCAACTCATGGTTTCTTTCCCCCAACATGACTTTCAATGCATGTTTTTTTTATCACCAATATGACTTTAAATGAATAATGTTTTCCCAAAACATGTCTTGCAGTGGTTGGTTTCTCATCTCCAATATGACTGGAAATGAATGGTGATGTGTCTCCAACATGACTTGCAGTGGTTGGTGACTTCTCCCTTTGTTTTTTCTCCTTTTCCTTATTCTTTCTCTTTTTATTCCTTTTATACTTCTAGTTAATATTGTTCAATTTTTATTGCTATACTAACTGAAGTAAATAATTAGGACCTCAAGAAGAATAACCAAGCACAAATAAAAAAAAATGGGTTTGCTCGATTAACCATAGGTAATGCTCTTTCATTACCACCTAAATATAGGCATACTTAAGTTCCACTCCAGAGTAGAGAAGGAGACCTGCTATAGAAAGATATCCAAGAGAAATTCACCCAAATACAGAGATAGATGGTGTTACATATGTGCCCATTCTGATGTCTCAGAAATGCCTCAGATCGGGCCAAGTTATGCTACCTCAGACTAGTATTCCTATGGTTGCCTCAAATGTGTTAGGAGGGTGAGTTGTGTGTGTCCAAAAATGAGGATAGGGTGCACTTATATATATAGGTCCAATATAATGAGGGGAAGTGTCTTTTCACATAGGGACGACTTGTACAAATTGCATACAAGCTAATTTATAACATAATATAAATTAGTCTTTACTCAATAGGGTCAACTTGTACCCTTATCTCTCAATGCAAGTGATTTGGGGTTTTATATTCTCAAGATATAATTCGTAGGAGGTCTCTTGTAGGTGAATACCTACCGCAACTACCAAAAACATCAACTCTCCATCTTATCTAGGGAGGTATTCTCAATGATTTTTTCTTCTGGTCTTCATAGCCTCATAGGCTATGCCATGGTCCTCTGCCCATGACATGGTCTCACAAACCATGCTATTGTTAGTATATCCTTGTCACACATTCCTACTCCAATGTGGATGTGTCACACATGTGTGCACCCATGTCGGCCTTCTAGGATTCACAACCCACTAGGGTAACACTAGGACCTAGACGTCCATAGTGCATCGTCAAGGATGTCTCATCCATGATGAGTCTTCGAGGAACAATGATATCCAAGATTTGTTGGGAACCAATCCAGGTGGAAATTCCCAACCCCTAAGGGTTGTTGGCCAATGGAATATCCTCCCAACTGCTTGCACATCTCAACCACTTGAGCTCTACCTCAAGGGTATGTCACACATGGATCATCCCATGTGGACCTCTAGAAGCTCCTCCCTCTAGAAACACTAGGGTTTATGCCATAGTGTGATGTCATGGCTCTACTCCCCATGACGTGTCCTCTAGTGCTCAAACACTAGGGACATCAATCTCACATATCAACTTGACTAAGTCCATAGGAGTATGAACTGGAGAGCCATCTCAAGTCAAATCAACTCAGTCCAGAGGAGTATGATAGGAGACCAATTACAAGTCAACTCAACTCAGTCCAGACGAGTATGCCTCATCTCTTAGATCAACTCAACTAAGTCCATAGGAGTATGATATCACCTATCACATAAATGTCCTCATAGATCAACTCAACTCAATTCAGAGGAGTATGATCTGAAGAATGTCTCAAGAAGATGCAATCATCAACCCTCCCTCTCGACGAGGAAGGCATCATGCCAAGTCTCTCACGGAAGTACTCAAACTTCATCTTGGAAAGAATCTTCGTGAGATCATCTGCAATCCAGTCATCTGTAGGAAAGCACCGCACCTGTACCGTCTCCCTCTACATCATGTCTCGAACATAATGATATCACTGACCAATCAATTCTGCAAAGAGTTTGTGAAGACACACTACTTCACGAACTTCCATCCACAATACTATATGTTTTTGTGGTACTCAAGGCACAAAAGTCCATTTTCAGCTACACTAGGAAGTCATGGAAAATCCTAAGGTAAAGCAACACCTGGAGGTGTTCTACAATGATCCTTGCCTCATCTGAGTCAACTTATCCATGTAATATTGTGTTAATACTAGAGACATATCTCATTCCATATCCATCAATCCTCATACACCAAGATTGTGGTGCCTTGATAAGTCCATACACGACCTTCTTCGATCTGCACGCATGAGACTCCTTCTCATGTATCATGAAACCAATTGATTTCTCGATGTATACTTCTTTCTCAATCTCTACATTGAGAAAGGTTTTCTTCTCATCCATCTGATGTAATCTCCATCCCATAGATACTGTAAGGGAAATGATGATCTAGATGTAAATATATCGAGCGACAGGAGAAAATGTCTCCTCATAATCTATTATGTCCACCTGATAGAATTCTCTGGCAACAAATAACATTTTGTGCTTCTCGATTCTCTCGTCAGTTGCACGTTTGATCTTTATATATCCACTTGGAAGTCACCACTGACTTCCCTTATGGTATGGGAACAATATCCCACGGGTCATTCTTCTGGTCTATTGTAATATATCTAGGAATATCAATTGAATCATTTGGATCGACAGGCTCGACTAGCTCCCTCCAAACTACTAAAGGGTGAGGGGGAGAATTCCTCATCTCCTCCTACCTCCCATTGCCAATCTCCATGTGAAATCATCTCTATCTCTTGAAGGCTATCTACTCTTCAAAGGAAACAATTATCATGGTCCACACAAATTTGAATGCATCAAGTCTAAGATCCCCTTGGATCTGTTGTCACTGCTCAGAAAGGACCCCACAACCTCTACGAATTCCATCATGATCTACATAAAGATATGGAAGACATGTCTCCATATTCCCCAAGGTGGGAAGAGCTCTGTGATGTAAATGAGCAAGTTTTATATTCCATAACTTTCTCAATTAATAGAATCATGTGACAAGATTTGAACTGGTAAGACTATCAATCCATATAAACTCCTTGTCTGGTCAGACGGCTTCATGTCTCAAGCTAGATACCATCTAATATGTTTCCTTATACAACCATCACTATAGATCCCTCTCAAGGCTATCACTAGTGACATGTCTTCGTTGTAACCTGCCAAGAACAAGAAAACAAAAGAAAAGAAACAACATCTCCATGGAAACCTCCATGGAAGATAATTTTCCAGAAACAAGTAACGAGACAAGAATATATCCTAGAGGGGAAATCAACAAGTACATCTATAGTATCATGAATTCAAATCAATTTTAAATATTGTTATCACAACTACAACACCTACTTGTAATGTAGCAAGTCTGATACACTAGAAATGTAGGTTAGAGGCATGATAATTAAAACAATCAAACCTCGAGTCTTTTATTACAGTGTGTTGTTTCTCAGAATGCACTAGGATCCCTCTGGATCCATGATTGCAACGAAATTTCCCTCCTTCTGCAAGCACCCTCATGATAATGATACAAATAAAAATATGTATACAATTACATACCTCTTAAATTGTAGCATTTTCCTTAGAAATTTGTCAGCTGGTGCTGCTTGTGAATCCTCCTTAGTACAAGCTCAGGACAACATCAAATCCTATCATGACCTACTGTTAAAATATGTCTCAAGATAGGTATGAACTTTTCTTTAGACCAAGCCTAAGCTCGACATCAATCACTTCAAAATTCGGCCTTGAATACTTACGCGAACTCTACTTCAGGATGCCACAAAATTCACCTTATAAACTTGTCTTTACAGTCTTTCAAACTTCCACAGAGAGCATGCCAAAGACACCTGCAATTTTCTCTTGAGTACACCTATGATTTATCTCAGAAGAAGGTTGAATTATGTTTTTTTATGTCTTGTTGTGGAATCCCCTAGTAGGGTTCCTTTGATCCTGTGATCATCCTAGGACCCTAAACAAGGGCGCGGTATTTCAACATCCCTAGAACTTCTTCATTTATGTGTTAATGGTATTCTTCAAGAAACGCTCTAATACCATGTTGATTTTTTGTTGCTAGACTAACTATAGTAAATAATTAGGACCTTAATAACAAAAACCAAGAATAGATAAAAAAAGTGGGTTTGCTCGGTTAACCATAGATAATTCTCTTTAATTACCACCCAACCACAGGCATCCTCAAGTGCCACCTCCGAGCAGAGAAGGAGACCTGCTACAGAAAGATATCTAAGAGAAATTCACCCAAATACAGAGATAGATGTTGTTACATATGTTCCCATTATGTTGTCTCAGAAATGCCTTAGATCATGCCGAATTATGTTGCCCTAGACTAGTATTCCCGCGGTTGCCTCATATGTGTTAGGAGGGTGAGTTGTGTGTGTCCAAAAATGAGGATAGGGTGCACTTATACATATAGGTCCAATATAATGATGGGAAGTGTCTTTTCACATAGGGTCGACTTGTACAAATTGCATACAAGCTAATTTATAGCATAATATAAATTAGTCTTTACTCAATAGGGTCGACTTGTACCCTTATCTCTCAACTCAAGTCATTTTGTGTTTTCTCTTCTCAATATATCATTTGTAGGAGGTCTCTTGGAGGTTAACACCTCCCACAGTTACCAAAAACATCAACAAATAAGAGGTGGACTTGCACTAGAAGAGGAATGAGGAGAAATAGATTTCACCAGCAAAGATTTTTCATAAGTATTTGGAACATGCATAATGGTCATTAACCAAACTAGTATCCTCATATACAATCCATGAATATTCAATATGGCCATCAAAGGGGCACTAATGTTTCTAGAAGAAGGAAAAGCATAAGAGTTGCCTTTGGGAGGGGTTCCTTGGTTGGCATTCATATAAGAATTTATTGGCACGTGACTGGTATCAAATGCAAAGGGATTTTTGGTGGGATATGGTAGTATTGATTCCCATAGATAACTACCACCAGGGACATTGGTGCCCCTAGAGACACAATTTCCCCCAACATTAGGAAAAATACTAGGGGTAGGACCAAACCCAGGTTTAAAATTCCAACCAAAAGGAAAACCACCATTTGGTATCGCTAAGATACCTATAGGTTCACTAGAAATAGATGGGGATCCACCTCCGATAGAAATAACAAGGCCTTTCCCCCCACCAAACACAAGTGTGATCACTTGTGATGATTCAATGGGCATACTAAGACTAGGTGTACTCATGGAAGGAAAGAATGGTGTTGGAGACATCCCCTAGATTGAATAGTTGGATGTCAAAGGCATAGATATTGGAGTACCCATCCCACTAAGTGGTGGAAAGGAGGTGGTCATCAAGAATGTACATCAAACTCTATTGTTATCACATACAAATTGTACTAAAAAGACTATATTTGCAGTTAGATGTACTTATTGTTTCTCTCTTCAATCCATGGGAATGCTTATCATGCATAATACATTTCCAATGGTATTCAATATCTTTGCACATTAGCGATAAGTAAATAATAGATGCTTTGAAATTGCATATGGATATTTTTTGTAAATTAACAGTTCGTAAATACCACTAACATGATTTTCATCATGAAACAAGATGCAATATAGCTTTGTATTTGCATATCTATTAAATATAAAATATCTTGTTTTACTTTTTAGGGACCAAATTCCAATTTATATATTTAACCACTTGGCTAGCCATTGTATGCAACATCTATCTCCCCGTAGTCCTCTCTCAGTTTCATTCAAATTTATAGATGCATACAATCGCATTTTGGAAATATATGTGTCAACGTAATGAATTCCATGCAATTGGTATAGGAAATCATATGCAAGTTCATATTGATATGACTGCAATGCCTCTACATCGCTATTGTTTAAACAAAATAAGAAATGGTCTATCAATCCATTTCACAATTCAATGGATGAATAACAAAAGTGCAATAGGACTTGAAATGGAAAAAACAAGCAATCTCTCAGAGTATATGAAAATGCATGTAATCTGAAAATACCATTGCTATTCAATACATGATCTATGCTATCATGCACAATTCATTGTTTTTCATTTGGTAGCTTTCAATGTCTATTCCTTTTGTCCTTTTTCCAATTTATGTTACTCAAATTATTCCTAGGTTATGTTTATCGCATTCCCTAACTAGGACTAAAGAAGGACAATACAATTTCAAAATCACAAACTGTGAATATTTGTTTCCCTTAATTTTGACTCTTCTTTGTTACTATGGCCTATTCCTAAAAAGAAAAACATGAATCATTTTTAGGTTCAATTAGTACATACATTAATAAGCTAAACAATATTAAATTCCCTTCATGAAAATCATAATTGCAACTCTAAACTAGGACAATCTAATTTTAAGATAACATATTTAGCTCTTATAGAATTTCCAAGCCTTCATATGGTAAAAAATATACACAATCTCCATTGTGAAATATTTGTCATCAAGACGTGTGTAGTGTTGCAATCAAATATAAAGAATAAGATTACAAATATTGTCAAGAGTCTTATGCAATTATACAAGGATGAGACCAACCTAACAAATGCACTTTTCTACGAATTGTCGTGTTACATATAGCAAATTGCATTGGTCAATTGAAGTTGGAAAT
>ML834308.1:13137-30623 GCA_009831015.1 Picea engelmannii
ATCTTGTACTTGCGGCAACAAAAATAACCAAAAATTGAAAATGCTCAAAATCAAATTTTGACTTTACCAGGAGGTGCGCTTGGCTGAGGTGAGTAGCCTGGTGTCCTCGGATCTGAGAAAATCCAATTTTTACCCCGTCAAATTTGATCTGTGGATTTCTGGACTGGTGCTTCTGGTACTCTGGTACTTCTATTACTCTAGTACTTCTGGTACTGGTTTTTTGGTACTTTTGTGAAACTAGGGTTTCACTTTCTGGGAGATCCAACCATTGAAAAGGTGCGCTCTAGGTGCCAAATTGATCTTGGGGGGAGAGCGCAACTTTCTATGTGTTTAGGGAGATGAAAAGAGATACTTTTTCAAAACCCTAATTTGTAGGTGCTGTAGCAGTGACATTTTTTTTTCTCTTGCAAATAGTGCTTCCTTCAGGTTGGCTCTGATACTGTGTTAATGTTTATGCCATTATTATAGTTCTTTTCATTTCAATAGATAAGAGCATCATAAGAATAAGATCACTGAGAAATACACATTCACAAAAGACACAACATTTATCCTGGGAAACCCTCTAGGGGAAGAAAACCTAGCAAAACTTCCTTATCATAAATAGCTTAAACAATATTCAAGAGATAACTCAAACCAATACAAATATTCCTCCCCAAGAGATGCGCCACTCTTCTCCCTCTCTCCAACTGGTAATTGCAGCTTGCCTCATAAGAGAATGAGCAAGTGAGTTGTGTGTTAGAAGTGAGGCGCTAGCCTCTTATTTATACAAGAATGGCACGTGTGAGAGGGTTCCACTGGCAGGGCTGACCTCTCACTCTGGGTGGGTAAACCCACCTTTATTTAATTTTGGGTCTTCAATAATAACTGCTGGGGCCGACTTCTTATTCTGCACTTTATAATTTTTCGATGACCAATCCGCAAAAGGGGATTTGGTCCTTATACAATTACCGACATGATTAATCCACAATGGGGATTAATCCTAATAATAAAATAACAATAATAATAAGAATTCTCTTCGAAGTTACATTATTTCAACAAATAGGACACCTCGTCAACCCTCCCATAGTCAAGTTTGACAAGTCGCATAATGTCTTTGAGCACTTAATTTGTTTGACATAGTGATATTTGATGCACATGCTTAGGTGGCTCATTTATTGATTGGATTCACTTATCATGATGTTATGACTTGGTATCCTTGTAGGGTGTGCTTATTTGTCTTTGCAGGACCTAGTTGGTGGACAATTTTGGAAGAACAAGCCTAGCTTGGGCTTCCATGGGGCTCCAAGCCCACATTTTGGATGACAAGGGTCCACTTGCCAGATCATAGGGACGAAGTATTGGAGACCTAGAAGATGATGTGGAAGACTTAGCCCAGCCCTCACATGCCAAACGATTTTCCCAGGAGGGGCAAAACATATTCTTTTTTAGCTTGACATCATGCTTGGGGGGTCAGGGCATGGTGGTGAGGTGATATGCATTGGCACTTGGATGTTTTGAGGGGATTGAGCCTTGATCATTAAGGAATTTTTTTGGATGCTTGAGATGTGGCTTTGGGAATCCTTTCTACAATCCTCCATCATCAATGACCTTCTCCTAGTGCCAAAATGTCCCCTAAAGGGGTGATGTCCTTATAACTAGGGTTTTTGATTGTGCAAAAGTGAAATTAAAGTAAATTGTTTAATATTACTTTGTAAAATGGGGAAAGATTAGGGTTGTTTACCCTTAGTCTTGTGTTTTACCCTTAATTATGTGGAGAAACTATATAATGTTCCAAAGCGAAGAGCCTAAGAACATTACGTTTCTGCATGAATTTTAATTTTTTTTTGGTTGTGGCTTTTCGTCAAACACTTTGCTTATTATTGTCTCTTAGGTTGCGCCAGGTCATACTGGTGAATTTAATGTGTGTTTTCAGCAATAAACAAGAATATATATTAATGGAACATACATCAACCATATGGAAGATCAACAATATGATAGACAATCCAAAACACCTCAGATATGATATTATTCATAAATAGAAGAAGTCCCCTGAATACAAGAATGATGCAGATATGGAATGATTAATAGATGGATCCAATAAAAATAATAAGAGCCACTACAAAATGCTTTGATAAGACAATGTAAGCCTCCAAAGGCTAAATAACAAGGAAAACCACTACAAGACTGAGATCTAGGTCGTATGAAGTGCCAAACCACCAAGCTGAATGATGCTACGCCCTGCTGGGTGACTGAAGACCCTCAATAATTCAACCCAATTGAAGGAAGCCTCCAAATGAGCCCAAGATGAGTAGAATAGTAGATCGAGATACTGCAAGAACAACCCAGGTGCTCAAATATTCAAGATCCCTCTCAAAGTCATGGATCTAGCCTCCCTACAAGGAATGGTGCGCCCCCTCGATGCCTGAAACTCTAGATAATTTTACCTACCTCCTAGAGGCCTCTAAATGCTCCAAAAAACCACTAGAATGATAGATCGGGGCTTGGTTACCTCCATGGTGAAGTCCCAAGATAAATGATGAATATCCGATCTACCAAATGGCTGAAATCACTTTCTGAAGTGTGCTCCTCTCCTCCAATTCGTCCAATGCATCCAATAAATCAAATGGCACATAAAACTCCTCTGGAATGCACTAGATCTAATGGATAAGACCCTACAATGAAAACTCAAGTGCTAGAATCTCCCAAATAATTTCCAATCACTTGGAACAAACTTCTCTCAATGGATGGTGTGCCCCCCTTGCAAGAAACCCCCAATGGTGTGCCCTCTCTCTCTTCCTGTGCCTTTGGCTGGTGTAGAACCCTCCTGCACTAAGTAGATATGAACTAGAATGGTGTTGTGGAGTAGTGCATCCCCGAGACCAAGATTGGGACAATCTAGGTGGAATCTTTCACCATTGAATCGTCCTCTAGGTTTTGTTAAGTCAAAACCCTCAAAACCCCTAAGTTATGGGCTCACTAGCTAGAAGCCAAATATCGAAAGATAATCATACATGAATGAGAGAATAGAGGCCCTTGCCTCTCCTTTATACTTCCTACTCACCTTGTCCCTCCAAAGTGACTTTCATTTTATTAATTATTAATTAGTTAATTAAATCACTTTAATTAATTAATTAACCTTTTTACCTCTAGAAAACACCTTATCTCTCCTTGTGGCTTCCTTGGCCACTGGAAGTCACTTATCATCATCCTATCTTGTAGTGTTTTTCCTCCCGATTCCAATGAGCTATTACACTGAGAGGTTCCTCCAAGTATTGTGCCCAAAATGACCTCTTTTGTGAATTTAATTAACCTATAACTTAAAATACTCAAAATCATGGAAATCGTCGAAATGCAACAGAACCAAAGCCAATCTGTGAAGAATGGATCATAATTATGAAATAGGATGAGAAATGCAAGCTTGACCCCAAAATATCCCTCCATAGTCACTGTACTCTCTATAATATCCATCTGGCTGCTCTGGTCATCATAACACCCTGAAATGTAATGATATCCCAAAGTGGGGACATTACAATCCTCCCTGCTAGAATATTGCTTGTCCTGAAGAAATAACCAAATCTCTCCAAGTATAATACCAGGATCCCATGTCCACCTGTAGGACAGATAGTAGAACCCATACAAAGATGAACTATCACGCACTCTGCCCCCTGGGTCCCATATCACGATGTGAACTGTAATACCCTGCGAAGCATAGTCTTGAAATATATCAACTCCGTGAATCTCCTGCACATGACACATGGCCTCATCCCAGAATGAGTCCATCCTCCAAGACACTACCAAGATCAACACGGCCTCCATCAACTGCACATGATGATGCCAGAATTAGGTACCGTAAGACCTCCGTGAGACACCCTCAAGTGATGTTCTCTCCTCAACACTAAAGCTCAATGGAATGTCTAAATAACTTTCCCTTGCAAAGGTCCACTCGCCCCTGTCAGCCAGTGAAATTCTCAGCCTTGCAATCCCTGGGTCCCATGCTAATCTCTGTTGAAGATCATCATGATGACACTGCACTACTTTGACCATGCCTGACTGCTCCCTATCTATATACTGGATACTCCACTCCTAGATCCCCATGATGAAATACCTATGGAAATTGGACCTGCTGTCCAAGAACCGCATGTAAAAAAATATCTCTGTGGAGGTAGTACCTGCCCAACCATATCCATGCTCTATCCTAATGATCAATAGGGAGAAATTGAAAGCCCACTCCAAACCAACCCAAGGTGAAGTATGTGTCTCTTTGGCACAACCTGGGTCATCATAAGGTGAAGCAACCTACTAACAAGATGAACTCCCAGATCCCATGGAAAACTTGAAAGTTTATCACTTCCAATATCCTCTAACTGCTCCTGTGTGAGAATGATCACTGTCAAAATTCCTTTGTGCTCATCTTCTATCACCCGACCTATGATGCTCACCATCACGCACCAAGTATCAACTGGGTACTTATGACGATCCACCTCTATCCGACTAGATGCCATAAAGACACTCATGTCAAGTGGTCTCAGCCTAGCCACACCCTATGTCCTCAACCACTGTCTATCTCTCCTCATGCTGCTGTCTATGATAAAAGTGTCAGGAAAGGCTAACATAAACATATGCAGCTGACTGTAGGACTGGAAGATATCACATACTTTGGTCAATCCCAAGGATTTGACCAGAATCGCGTCCACCGATATCCATGATAAATACTCGTTTGTAGTCATCACCGAATCCCAACCATCCAGTACAACTGGGAGTAAATCCTCCAACTGTTGGTCAACTAAAATCCATCCCTCATCTCCCATGCAACTGCTAATATAGTGAAGGCGATCTCTCATAACTATGTGTTGCTGAAAATGAGTGAAATATGCATGCTCCCCTAAGTGTGTCTCATCCCTGCAATCCAATACATCTGTCTGAATCTGATTGCATATCTTGACATGTCTCTGTGAACTATCACTCATCATTGTATGCCCCTGCATACTTATGTCATCTCTTGTATACTCCTACTGCATCATAGATCCTGGGCGTACTACTAAATCAACCTCTACCTAAAGGTCAACCACTCTCGGGACATAAATGGAAGTGTCCTCCATCAACTGGTACTCCTCTGCTAGACCACCAACATCCTCTAGCCATGTGACCAAAGAACATATCTAACTATCCACTAGGATAGATGAAGTGGATATCTGACGAATCTCCTCAAGAAGCTTCTCTGATCTGGACTTTGATTCTTGAAGGGCTGTCCGTGTGCCTCTCAAGAATCCTCGAGTGCTCTCCAACTCTTGAGTGAGTCAGTCCACCTCCAACTCCTTCTCCCTCAAGGACCTGTGATACATCTCGCCAATCCCCAAGAGGTAGTCCCTATCTGTCAATAACTACTGGTAGTTGGTCCTCCTCAGAGACACTCTCTCCCTGAGGGTATGAAGGTCATCCATGGAAATTCCCTCATTTGCACTACCATGTTCCACTAATGCATGTGTGATCAAAATTCCTAGTGGCTGCCATGATCATATCCTCACCGACTCTCAGTTGTCCTGCTAAGTGGTGTGACTTCTGATCACAGTCATGCTGAGGTGCCACCTCACGTCTCTCACTGCTAGTGCCATCACTGGAATCCCCAAAAACACTCTCCGTAGGAGATAAAGTGCTGAACTACCCACTGTCTATTGTGCTACTGGGTATTCCTGTATGCCACTACAACCCATCACTAGATGCCATCTCCCTCTGAATAACACTGTATCCTGTATGAGAAACTGTATCCTCTTGTGCACTCACCCTGCTACTATTGACTGTGCCTGGATCGCATACAGATGTGTCCAGACACATGCTATGGTCATCCCAACCAATGAGGAGTGCACCCTCATCACTGCAGGCTAGTCATGGAAGTAAGTGTCCCCTCAAACTGTCAGTCTCCATACCCTGCTCAACTAAAGGAGTCCCCAAAAGAGGTGACTCAATCTCCTCATGCTGATATGTGAGCATAGGATCAACTGTCTGCACACCATATATATCCTCTTGGATATGTGGATCTACATGTCCATGGTGTGCATCCCTCACGTACGACTCCTGTATGCTATTTCTATCCTCATGTGATGTGGCTGTCATAGGTGTCTGGAAAGATGATAGATGTGCCAGGGTCAACAAAGGAAGCTCGTCATATCTAGGTGCTAACATGTGTGAATCCTCGCTAGTGTCACCCCTCTGCTGAGGTGTAAGGTCATCAATAATATATGATGTGTCTGCTGAAACACTGGTGCTATCATCCTGTCCATCCAACTATCCCTCTAATGCGCAAGGGTCACTATCCTCCTCAAGTGCACACAGATCACTAGCCTCTATGAAAGAGTCACTATCATCATCAGACTGCTCCAAATAAGCATCTATCGCTCCATCCTCACATACCTCATCATCAATTTCATAGTGCACCTCAATAATATGCTTCTTACCCTTACCCCTACACCTATGATATGGTTCCCAAGGCACCTTGCAACTATAGCAAAGTTGCATGCTCCTACTGGGTGTGGAGTCTCTCTGTTCTTCCCTCCATCTAGCTTCTCTGGCTCTCTTTTCCCCTACTACGATGATCCCATGTATAACCTCATCTTCGCTCCAACTGCAATTTCTTAAGGCTACATACTGTTGGAAGGTTATTTGGGCCCTAGTTCCCTCACTAAGGGCGTAATATTTTATCTCACAAAATACTATCTCAAAGTATATCTCATCCATTTCTCCTTATGGAAGACCCCTTAGGCTGGTAGGATTCTAAGATCTGATACCACTATAATGTTCCAAAGCCAAGAGCCTAAGAACATTGCATTTCTGCATGAATTTTAAACTTTTTCTGGTTGTGGCATTTCCTCAAACACTTTTCTTATCACTGTCTCTTAGGTTGCGCTAGGGTTATACTGATGACTTTAATGTGTGTTTGTAGCAATAAACGAGAAGATATAGTAATGGAACATACCTCAACCATATGAAATATCAACAATATGATAGACAATCCAAAATACCTCAGATATGATATTATTCATAAATAGAAGAAGTCCCTTAATACAAGAATGATGCAGATCTTGAATGATCAACAGATGGATCCAATAAACATAATAAGAGCTTCTACAAAATGCTCTGATAAGACAATGTAAGCCTCCAAAGGTTGAATAACAAGGAAGATCACTACAAGACTGAGATCTAGGCCGTATGAAGTGCCAAACCACCAAGATGGATGATGCTACACCCTGCTGGGTGACTAAAGACCCTCAATAATTCGGCCCAATTGAAGGAAGCCTCCAAATGAGCCCAAACTGAGTATAATAGTATATTAGGATACTGCAAGAACAACCCAGGTGCTCAAATCTCCAAGATCCCTCTCAAAGTCATGGATCTAGCCTCCCTCCAAGGAATAGTGCACCCCCTTGGATGCCTGAAACCCTGGATAATCTGACCTGCCTTCTATAGGCCTCCAAATGCTCCACAAAACCACCAGAATAATAGATCGGGGCTCGGTTACCTCCCTGGTGAAGTTCCAAGAGAAATGATGAAGATTTGATCTACCAAATGGATAAAATCACTTTCTGAAGTGTGCTCTTCTCCTCCAATTCGTCCAATGCATCCAATAAATCAAATGACATATAAAACTCCTCCAGAATGCACTAGATCTAATGGCCAAGACCCTGCAATGAAAACCCAGGGGATAGAATCTCCAAAATCCCTACCAATCAACTGGAACACACTTCTCTCAATGGATGGTGCGCCCCCCTTGTTGGAAACCCCTAATGGTGCACCCTCTCTCTCTTCCCGTGCCTGTGGTTGGTGTAGAACCCTCCTAGATTGAGTAGATATGAACTAGAATGGTGTGGGGGAGTATTGCATCCCCGAGACTAAGCTTGGGAAAAGCTAGGTGGAATCTTTCACCACCGAATCGTCCTCTAGGGTTTGTTAAGTCAAAACCCTCAAAACCCCCAAGTTATGGGATCACTAGCTAGAAGCCAAATATCCAAAGATAATCATACATGAATGAGAGAATAGAGGTCATTGCCTCTCCTTTATACTTCCTGCTCACCTTGTCCCTCCAAAGTGACTTTCATTTAATTAATTATTAATTAATTAACCTTTTTACCTTTGAAAAACACCTTATCTCTCCTTCTAGATTCCCTGGCCACTGAAGTCACTTCTCATCATCCTATCTTGTAGTGCCGTTCCTCCTGATTCCAATGAGCTATTACACTGAGAGGTTCCTCCAAGTATTGTGCCCAAAATGACCTCTTCAGTGAACTTAATTAACCTATAGCTCAAAATACTCAAAATCATGGAAATCATCGGAATGCAACAAAACCAAAGCCAATCTGTGCGGAATGGATCATAATGATGAAATAGGATGAGCGATGCAAGCCAGACCCCAAAATATCCCTCCATAGTCATTGTACTCACTATAAAATCCATCTAGCTGCTCTGGTCATCATAACACCCTGAAATGTAATGATGTCGCAAAGTGGGGACATTACAAACTATCTTAGTGACATTTTGTATAAATAGGAGATCATAAGATCTCATTTTATCATAACTCTCCCTCTTGTGAGAGGCTCTTGGATTGAAATTTTCACTACACTTGGATTATTTTTGCCTTTTATGCTATGGAAAAATGCTTTTTGGTTATGGTTGTTGATGATGATGGTGTGCTATCTCTTGGAGGTCATTCTCTTGCTATTGTGGAGGTTTACTTTGGCATATTAAAGGATTTTTCTTGGATTGGTATGGTATCTACTTTGTTATTATCATTTTTAATTCAAGTTGAGGTTGTTTTGGCCAAGGCTAGATAGGGTGTATAAGGATATACACCCCTATCCTAGTTTCCACCATAATTATCAAGCTTTTAAAGTTGTTTGCAAGGGTTTTGTTGAGGAAGTAAGAGGATTTACACCCCTTATTTTCAAACCCTATCTTGGCTACTTACCTTGGGAAGTAAGAGGATTTACACCCCCAAGGTTTTAGTAATCCTGTCTCTTTCTTCTTGACCCCATTAACCCATAACTAAAGGTACTAATCTTGCATTGGAGGTACAAAACAATTACCTCGACAAATGTGAAAATTTTACTTTTGCAAGCTCTCTCTTTTGGATAGTGATCTTGATGCCTTGGGGTTGTTCCTCCGTTAGGGAATCCCCTTTTGCCCACAAATTCTCATTGCTTTACTAACTTGTTTCCTATAGCCATTAGGCTGGAAAAAACCCTAACCCTAACTGCTAATATCTCACAAACTAACCCTAGAAACTCTCCCTAACTTCACTCACCTAACCTACCAATTAGGGCGTATCTTTTGGGATAATCATCTCTAAATTTTAGTGGCTGATTTATCTGATATTCTCTGCCATTTCCTACAGCCAATAGGGATGCATACTACTGCAAAAATCCACTTTATAACAACCTTCTTAATTCAGTCTCAATGTGCTTTACTTGAGTCATAATTAATTGCTAGTTTCATTGATGACATTGTTAACTAGTCTCGTGCTTTCCATGCTGATTTAGATATCTTTCTTTTCTGATATACATTATTGCTAACAAATGTATTTAGGGACAACAAGCTTAACTTGCTTGTCCAATTGATTATATTGCAACCTATGCTTGTTTCTCTTGTGTCTCGGGCAAGTATAATCATCCGAAAAAGCACTATACTTTTGGGGAAACTTTCCTTGATCTAAAAATCATATTCCTTCCCCTCTTCCACTTAGTTTTCTGACCTCTAGGGGAATTTCCATCTCCCTTCCTGTTCTCTTACCTTTTCCCCTAGGGTTTCGGGATCGCCTCCCAGGAGTGACCTTAGTCACCCCCAACTGCGGGACCTACATCGAGGTGACATTGGGTGTAGTGTCCCATAGTTACAACACTTGCTTTTGTGGTTGGATCGGGCTTTGACCAACCTACAACTTGTGCAATAAAAATCTTATTAATCTTTACATATACAATTACAGATTTACATGTCTATTTATTGTAATTAACATGTGATCTAGATTTCATATGTAGGGAATTTCCATATTTAACGAAATTTTTGGCAAGTTTGGCTAAGTATTTCAAGTTCTAAATCTTGGATAAGTAGAGCATTTGAGTGCAATCCTCCACATTCTTCAACCCCTTTTGGAACAAAAGTCCCTCTACTTTTGCATCAAAGGACTCCATTGCCCAAAGATTCCTCATAAACAAGCTTTTCTCCTATTCTTTCTTTTCAAATAAATCAAAATACTTTCTTGTCACTTATTTTACTTTCATGCAAGATATAGATTTGTCTTTTAAATGTTAAATCTAAATAAAATCTTGATTTTCATGCAACTTAGAAGTTAGATCTAGTTTTTCTTTCAAATCTCTCTTTACTTGCACTAGATCTAGCTTTGAAAGTTTTCTTTTAGCAATTTCATTCCAATTTTAAATCTTAAGGCTAAAAGAGAAATTTTTTAAGAGCTTATAATTCAATGTTTGTCAAGATTAGTGCCAATTGTCTGTTGTTCCGAACAACAAACAAAAGACACTAAGGGAGCTTGATTTTTGCTTGCTCATTTAGATGTAGTTTACTAGTTTTAGTATACTTTTAATTTAGCATTTTTCTGGTTCAAGTCTAACACTTTTTACAAGTTTTCCAAAGGCATTTTGGACATCTTTGTGGCTCTTTTACTTGCTATTTTTGCAGGTTTAATGAGAATATAGGAGGAGGTGCTAACGATTTTTCACGGATCTGGAGTTTCCGAGACAACTCAAGACATATTAATTTCCTCCTTAACATTTATTCTTCTCATTTTTGTAAGTCTATGTCTCTCCAATCTAGAAAGGACCACAAAACAATCTAAAATAAATTGTAATCTGAAAGAAATAAGTGGGCT
Source organism: Picea engelmannii (assembly GCA_009831015.1). Taxonomy (NCBI): domain Eukaryota; kingdom Viridiplantae; phylum Streptophyta; class Pinopsida; order Pinales; family Pinaceae; genus Picea; species Picea engelmannii. Next base: position 23,987 of record ML834308.1, read on the forward strand.
ACCCATCTCCCATCTCAAACCCCCCTACCCTAGGGGGAACCGTGGCTCTTGTTTCATTTTCATGGTACTTAAAAAGATAAAATAAACACACACACACTGCAAATATTTCAATTTCTAGTTTACATTTCAATTTTTGTTTTTTTTCATTTCAAATATTTCAATTTGGCAAATAAACCATCCCCTCAACAACCCTAGTATGCTCTTGGCCCTCGTGAGCTTTGCTCGATTTTGGGTTTCAATTATAATGGGAATTGGTCAGTGTGGATTTAGTTTAATAGGAAAATCCAATAGTTATTATTGTTCATTTGGACAATGCATTGAACTTGTGTGTCAAGTCAGGGGGATATTCGTTAATGAGAAATGTTCTCTCCTTGTTGGACCTCCGACATTGTTCTCTGTACCCAAATTGAGGTATAATATCTAAAGGGACAAACTTTTAGATTATATTTCCTTTCTTGCAATTGCATGCACATTATTGGCACACTAACTTAAGCAATTCACCTTAATAATAAAATTGTCAAGAGCACTCCAATACATCTTTCATTCCAAGAACATTTATCTCACTATTTGGCACTGGTCTATTTTAGTTCCAATCTTTATTTTGAGAGCATTTAATTCAAGCACTTATGAATTTAAATATTTCCATTTATCTTGAAGTAACTCACAATTAAATGTATTTCATTTACTTATGTTATCAATGAATGCATCTTTTTTTTCTCTCCTTGTTGGACCTCTGACATTGTTCTTTGTACCCAAATTGAGGTATAATATCTAAAGGGACAAGCTTTTAGCTTAGATTTCCTTTATTGCAATTACATGCACATTATCGACACACTAACTTAAGCAATTCACTTTAATAATAAAATTGTCAAGAACACTCCAATACATCTTTCATTCCAAGAACATTTATCTCATTATTTGGCACTGGTCTATTTTACTTCCAATCTTTATTTTAAGAGCATTTACTTCAAACACTTACGGATTTAAATATTTCCATTTATCTTGAAGTAACTCGCGGTTAAATGTATTTCATTTACTTATGTTATCAATGAATGTATTTTTTTATGGTGAATGGATTATATATGCTGCTAGACTAGATTCTTATCTTGCTCTTGCTTTGAATAAACTCATAGATTTATTTTTGTACTTAGCTTACTTAGGCTTAGTTATTTTTTTAGGGACTACCCCCTTTGGCTTCGTTAGGATTTGGCCTAGACGGAAGAGTCGAGTGTTGAGTGACAATATCTCGACTTGAGGTTTTCCCCTAAGGACACACCTAATGGATTGATGATTTCTTCCACGTGACCCGAGGTGTGTATTAGGTGGCAAGAAAGACCATCTAGTTTTGAGGGATTTTGAAGATGTTTTTGGGAAATCCTCGGATTTCCACCAAAGAGAGACATTGATTTATCTATTGATTTGGTGCCAGGAGCTGCCCCATGTTGGAGTTACTTTACACACACCTAGGATTTATTTTTCCTTGTGCAATGCATACATCTCAAGAGACAAAAAGGGAGTCGTGCACATTAGAATGAGCAATATTTTCAGAAAAAAATTGGATATTTGAATTCCTCTCAGGAAAATATTCAATTTCAATAAAAAAAAATCGTCCGAAATGAAGTCCGAGAAGTGAAGTTATGTGTAATAAATAGACGAAGCTATTGAATTGGAATAATAAAATATATTGATAAAAATTAATAATTGATGGATGATTACAATCGAGAAGTGAGGGCTTGCTTATATACCCCGCTGGGGTGCCCAATAGCCAATAGTCATGTCTTTTCATTATTAATAATTATTTATTATTTATTATTTAGTTGTTATATTATTTAATATCTTATTTATGTACATAACACTGCCTTCCCCTTAAAAATGCTTTGTCCTCAAAGCACTGGTAACGACGGGTGTAACTGACAAAAATGTTCTGATTCCCATGCTGCATCTTCTTCTGGAAGGTTTTTCCATTTAATAAGATATTCTTTGATTATGCAAGATCACAACTTCTTTTCTCTAGTGGAAATAATGGCTTCTGGTTCTAAAATGATTCTTCCTTCTTCATCCAACATAGGGAGCAATGTTTGCACCTTTTGGTGTTGTCCTACAACCTTTTTTAGACATGATAAATGAAAGACATTGTGGATACAACTTTGATCTGGTAATTCCAATCCATAAGCTACGTGACTGATTTTTTTGTTAATTTGATATGGTCCATAAAATTTCAGAGCTAATTTATTCTTTCCTTGATGTTTAAGTGATAACTGCTTGTAGGGTTGAAGTCTCAAAAATACCCATTCTCCAACTTAGAATTTTGTTTCTATTCGGTGTTGATCAACTTGTTGCTTCATTCTATTTCTTGCTATAACTAAGTTTTCCTTGAGAATTTGCACAACTTTTTGACTTTCGTCTAAAATATCTTTTACTGATGCAACTTTTGTTTGATTTGTGGCTAACTCTTTACAATATGGTGGTTGATATCTATAAAGAGCTTGAAATGGTGTCATTTTAGCTGATGTGTGATATGTGGACTTATACCACCATTCGACGAGGTGCAACCATTGAAGCCATTTATTTTGCTTATCAGTGATGAAACAACGAAGGTAAGTTTCTAAGCACTTGTTGACAATTTCTGTTTGTTCATCTGTTTGAGGATGATAAGCTGAGCTCATATTAAGAGACGTCCCGATTTGTTTGCAAAACTCCCTCCAAAAGTTCCCTTTAAACTTGGCATCTCTATCACTGACGATGACCTTGGGAAAACCATGTAATTTATAAATGTTTTYACARAAGACTTYARCTRTTTGTTTTGYRGAGTYTGTTTTTCTTACTCCCATAAAATGTGCATACTTGGWTAGTCTGTCTACTATCACTAAGATTTTATCTTTTCCTTCTGATATGGGTAATCCTTCAWTGAAATCCATTGAGATTTCTTCCCATTTTTGGTTAGGAATATGTAACGGATGGAGTACCCCAGGTGTTGATATATTTTCAGTCTTGTTTCTTTGGCAAAGATCACATTCTGCTACATACTTTTGAATGTTTGTACTCATCCCCTTCCAAAATAGTGATTGATGAGCATTATAATATGTTTTGAAAAATCCAACGTGACCTACAATTGGACAATCATGAGCTTATTCAAGTACCTTGATTTTAAATTTTGAATTGGTATTCAAAAAAATTCTTCCTTTATACCATAAGATGTCATTCTTCCATTCAAACTTGGGGTATTGGGTTAAGTCATTGATTATGGAACATGTCTCTGTGTTTTTGGCATATTCAATTCAGATTTCTTTCAACCATTCCGGAATTGATATTGATACTGCAAAAACTTGTGCTTCTTCGTCTTTTCATGAAAGGGAATCAACCACTATGTTATCTTTTCCTCTCTTATGTAATATCTCCATATCAAATGTAGCAATTTTTTCTATCCATTTTTTTGGTTCAGTAGTCAATTTTTTTGTTGTAACAAATATTGTAGGCTATTATGATGTGTACGTATCAAGAAATTGCTTCCTAAGAGATATTGTCACCATTTGGTTAATGCATGCATGATTGCAAGCATTTCTTTATTGTATGTAGACTGTAAGCATTCTTTTTTGTTTAGTTTCCTTATTTCAAATGCTATTGGGTGTCCATCTTGCATCAAGACTGCTCTGATCCCAAAACCTAAAGCATCACATTCAATTATGAAGGGTTTTGAAAAGTTAGGTGTAGCTAACACAGGGGTTGTGGACATAATTTTCTTTAAATTTCCAAAACATTTTTCAGATTCTTCATTCCATTGGAAGGAGTTTTTCTTTAGGAGATTTGTTAGAGGGGCAGTTAGATGAGCATAGTTTTTGAAAAATATTCGATAGTATCCTGCCAAGCCTAAAAATCCTCTTAATTTAGATATACTTTTTGGTCTGGGCCATTCTGTAATTGGTTTGATTTTATTTGGGTCTATCTTGACTCCTTTTTTGGATATAATGTGACCAAGATACTCTACTTCCTCCTTGCCGAAAGTACACTTTGACATTTTTGCGTAGAATTGATTTTTTTCTAGAATAGAAAATACTTGTCCCAAATGTTTTACGTGTTCCTTCCATGTTTTGCTGTACACCAAAATGTCGTCAAAGAAGACTAAGACATATTTTCTTAGGTGTGGATGAAATAGTTCATTCATAGCTGCTTGGAAGGTAGCCGGGGCATTAGTTAGCCCAAAGGGCATCACCTTGAATTCGTAGTGTCCTTCATGAGTTTGGAAGGCGGTCTTGGGTACATCTTCTAATCTTACCCTAATCTGGTAATATCCTGATCTCAAATCAAATTTTGAAAAAAATCTGGCTCCATGAAGTTCATCCAACATTTCGTCGATGAAGGGAATGGGAAATTTATTCTTGATTGTTATCTTGTTAAGCCCACGATAATCTATGCATAACTTGAAAGAACCATCTTTCTTTCGTACTAATACAACTGGGGCTGAATATGGGCTTCTACTTTTTGTGATAACACCACATTTTAACAAGTCTTGGACTAATCTTTCTATTTCTATTTTATGATGATGGGGGTATCTGTATGCTCTAACCTTGACTGGACTTGATCCCAGTTTAACTTCAATTATGTGTTCAATTATTCTTTGTGGAGGTAAGTCCATGGGGAGGTCTTGAAATACCTTCTTGTGTTTTTGAATTATATCTTGGATTTCTAAGTTTTTGGAGTCTTGTTCTGGTTCTTGTATTCCCATTTGGTAGCATTGGATAAAATAGGTAGTTGCTCCTTTTCGGATTATTTTTTTCATCTGTTGGGATGATACAACTTGTGTTTGGGGAGGTTGAAAACCATATAATTTATAAGTTTTCCCTTGCCATTTGAATTTGATGAAATGCTCTTGATGATTGACTGAGTATGTGCCTAAATTTTGCAACCATTGGACTCCTAAAACCACGTCTACTCCTCCCAAGGGTACAATGTAAAATTCAGATTCCAAATTGAAATCTTGAATTTGGAGTTTCACCTTATGGCATTTTCCTACATTTTCGATTTTCTTACCATCTGCAACCATCACCTTAATGTCTGAGATTGGATATACAAACAATTTGAGGTTCCTTGCAACATTGATGTTGAGAAAATTGTGGGTACTTCCCGTGTCGATTAACATTGTGACATTATCTTTTTTTATGTGTCCTTTTAATTTGAGTGTTTGTGGTTGGCTGATGCCTATGATGGTTGCTAATGATATTCTTGGTGTATCATTACCTATGATATTTGACACATCATTTTGGCTGTTTTCCATTTCTTTAGTTACTGATTCTTCTGAGTCTGATTCATTGTTGTTTTCTGCTTGACAAGTGTATAATTTTTTTGAATTGTCTTCTATGCGACATATGTGTCTTGGGTCCCATTTTTCGCCACAATGTTTACATTTACCTTCTCTTATTCTTTGGTAATCCAGATTTCTTCTATTTTCTTCTCGTAAGTTGGGTGGTATATATTTGTTAGTTTATGTGTTTGTGTTCTGGTTTATGTTTCTTCTTGAATAAAACTTATCAAATCTTGATTGGCCTTCTAGATTTTCTTCTGCTGCTTTTTCCTTGTGTCTTGCTATTTCAACAATAGTGACCTCGTGGAATTTTAACTCATCTTGGATATGCGGCTTGATACCACCTATGTAAGACTGGAGTAATTGATCATCAGATAATCCAAATACTCAGGTGGCAAGGGATTCCCATTGATGTGTAAATTCATCTACGTTGCCTTTCTACTGTAACCTGGTGAGTTTTGAAAATAATTCTTTCTCTAAAATGCCCCGGAATCTTTAAAAAAAATCGTTTTTAAAGGAGTTCCAAGTGTATGAATGGATTCTTCCTTTCCACCATATGTACCAATTGTATGTGGTGCCTTCGAGGTACATGGATGCATATTTAACCTTTTCTCCATTGGTTGTAATATTATATATATGGAAATATTCTTCAGTTTTGTTAAACCAAGCCACGCATTGGTTATCACTGCCGTTGTATTTTGATAGTTCAATTTTGGCTTTGGGAGGATAAATCATTAGAGGTTGATATTTTGATATGGGTTGGGAATTTGAATTGTAGGGAGGTGGTGGCGGTGGTGGTGGTGATGTGTTATATGTGCTTGAATCACTTGGTTGTGATTGGGGGACTTGTTGGTGGCCTTGATCTTTTATTAATTTTAAAAGCTCATCATGATTTGTTTCCCGATGTTGTGTTATTAGACCCATACTTTGTTTCAATTCTTCTGTTATTTTTCTTTTAAAGTTTCCCAAACCTCGTTGTAAGTTAACCCCAATTTCTTGAAAAATGTCGTCTTTAAGATCTTGTTTTAGAATTTCCATGCCTTTTCATAACTCGCTTCCGACTTCTTTTGAAATCTCTTCTTTTAGATTATGAGTCAATTCTTGTCTGAGTGCATCATTACTGACCTTTATTTCCTCTCGCAACTCCTCATTAGTTTTTTGTAATGCTTTTTCGAGTATTTGTCAAGCATTTTTGCATTCTTGGTCTATTTTTTCGATTTAATTTTTTAATTCTGCCATTTTTCTGGTATTTGGTGGTGAATACTTCCCCACAATTTTGACTAATTATACTGCCTTTTACTGCTTCAATCTTTAATTTTTTTTTTTTTTAAATGACTT
>ML834308.1:33851-49990 GCA_009831015.1 Picea engelmannii
GATATCCAATAAGCAATAGAACATTAATCTAGGTTTACAAGTCAATTTCAATGGTTGAAAAGTGAATAAAAGAAAGAATTTAAGTGAGTTTGCTATAGCTCGAATAGTTGTAGCATAAATTTATTACAACAACAAGAAAAACTTAGCCAAAGTAGATGCCATAGGGGCTCAAGCAAGCCAATGACATGTACAATTGAATCCACTTTAGACAAATACAATATCTCAATAAAACACATATACCAATGCAATTTTCAGATTAGTGCTTTAAATCTATTGGATAATGGAGTCTTGGTTTTATGAGTTGTATCCAAAACTTCTCTAGGGGTGTTATCCTTTTACTCCCTAGATCAAGAGAATCCAACAAAGATAAGTCTATGAGGGTGTAAGCCCTTTTACTCCTCCTAACAACCTTGTGAAAATGACTTATCAATTAACAATTAAGATGAAACTTGGTGGAGGGTGCATGCTCTTATAATCCTCCAAGGGTTTTAGACATGAATAACATGAAACAAGAAGAAAATACCAACAAATGCAGAAATTTCCTTACCAATTCCACAAGATATCAAGATAAAACCCTAGCTTTACCCAGTAAATTTCATCCACTAGCAAGAAATAAGCCTCCAAGAGAAGTGCACACCACTTAGCTCCACAATAGATAAGTAAGCACCCACAAATTTGCACAAGAGAGAGATATAGTCCAAATGCCCAAAGAGGGCGAACATTCCAGCCAATAATCTCTCACTCAAGAGAGAGTGAGTTGTGAAAATGAAATGTGAAATGACCTTTATTTATACTAGGTCATGTAAAATGAGTTTGTCCACATAACTCCTAGGGTTAAAAACAATTAGGGAGGATGACCTCCTCTAATTTCCCCTTTACAATTATAATTTGATTTTACACAAAAGAAAAACCCTAAAAACGTGACGTCATGCCCCTAGAGGGTGACATTTTGGCCTTGTTGTTGCTTTTGCACACACCTCGGGTAGCGTGGAAGAAAAATTCAATCCAATGGGTGTGTCCTTGGGGGTAAGTCTTGAGTCAAGGTGTTGTCACCTAATCCTCGACTCGTCTGTCTAGGCCAACTCCCAGCAAAGCCAAGGGGGTAGTTCCTAAATAAAATAAACTAAGACTCAAAACTAAATCTAAGCACAATTAGTATTCTAGGAGTTTATTGCAACAAGAAAAATATGACAAATATTAATCTACACTAGCAACATATGATTCATTCACTTATCTAGAGATATATTCAATGACAATAAAGAAAAAGATACATACATCACTAAGATACTTCAAATGAAATGATTTGCAAAATATACGTAATTGAAGTAAAATACTTGAAAGTAAATGAAATTAAATGTAAATTTGATTAGACCAGTGACAAAAGTCGTGACATGTATGTAATGATGCTGTAAAGAAGACTATCTTGTGGATTGTCCTTGTAAATTTTCGATTAGAGTTGATTAATGTTTTGAAATGACTTTTGTGTTGAGTATTGCAGAAAAGAAATCTAATCTTGATGTGGCCTCCAAGAGACTATTCCTTAGATTGGAGGATGAGCTTGCCAAACGTCCAATAGGGAGAGTATCCCTTTGACTTTGTACACAAGCTCAAGAGAATGTGGGAGATCCAACGAGGAGAACCTAAATCTCAAAGTTCCCGCTGGATTTCTTACACGAACCCTCTTGTGTTTCCAAACAAGCAATAAAATCTTAAAGGTTTCCCTAAAGTAAACTAGATCCAGACTGGCCAACCCTGGTTCTGATGAGTTCCTTAGGTCGAGCTAGGCTTGCAAGGGTTCAGAGCATACATCAGAGAGCTAAGGAAATGTTTTTTTTTTACCAAATTGAATTGTAGAAAAGTAAATACTGAAATGAAAGTTAATCTAGCAATCAAAAAATTAATTTTCCAAAATGAAATCTAAATTAATCTAATCTAAGAAATCAAAATCTAAACTAAACTTGTGGTGCTTGTGATAAATTTTATGATAAGTTTTATCTTTCCTTTAGGTGATATTTGCAAAATTTGAAAGACTTGAGGAAAATTAAACGAGCACACCACAAGACACAAATCCCTCTAAGGGGAAAGAAAATTAGGTGTTGGGTAGCCCACTCTTTTATTGCTTTGGTTACAATGATCTCTTTTTTGGGAGGATTGTGATCCTTATAAATTATGGATCAACAAGTTTTACAAGTTTTCAAATGGTTTATTGAGGTATAAGGTACTTTTGGGGATCTTAGAAGCTCTAAATCTTAAAAAATGGGCATAGTTTCCCCTTGTTTGTTCGCTAAACCTACAAAAACAACGAGTTAATTGGGGAAAAAGATGCCCAAAAAGATATTGGAAGACCCTGCAAAACATGTTACTTAATGTACACAAATTTATGAAAAGAGTTGAAGTAAAAAACTACACTAAACTAACAACTAGAACTTAGCAAAACAAGAAAGGAAAGGCCTTTTCTTAATGATATTACTTGTTTTCCTAAAATAACAAACAATATTAAAAAGATGCCTAAATATATATCTTAAACTCTTTAAAATAGGAAACTACATTTAGCCTTTAAATATCTCTTTGAAAAATGAGCTAAATGATAGATTGCAAGCTAGATCAATGAGTAAAGCTTTGTGATCCAATCTACTTGCTTTAATCAAGAAAAATAAAATCTCTTTAGATCAAACTTTAAAGATGGAAATCAAGCTTTGCATGCATTCAAAGTAGCCAAAGAAAGTATGTTTTAAAAGGTTGAGAAAGAGAGAGAATAAGCCTTTCGTTAAGATTTGAATCTTGGGCTATGGGGTCCTCCGGTGAATGGATGAGGGACTTGTTCTCAAAAGAGATTGAAGCTTATGGGAGATTTCACTCAAAGCAATGATCACTTCAAGTATGAAGACCTGTAATATTGATACAATTACATGCAACTTGTTAAATATCAGTGTTCCTTACACATGAAGTCTAAATAACATGCAATTAAGAAAAATTAACATGCAAATCATTAACTGCATATGTAAAGCAACAAAAGATCTTAATAGCCAAACTAGTTAAGAAGATCTTTCCTATTGGATGATATCACCCCTACTAAGACCAATTTACAAATTGAAATGCACATAAATAAGATACAATTACCTCACCATATTAAACCATAAACATAAACATCCACACAATACCACCATCCACCATGTGACCTCCAAAGTCTTGTTTATTCTATCTTGAAAGAGTGTTACGATAGTACAATACAATAACACAAGTTCTTTCCCAAGCTACAACTAGCTTGCAAATGGGAGAAGATATTTTATTTATAAGACAAAGGGTGGATTTCCCAATGAAGGAGGGTGAACCATGTGGAGAGGGAGGGCACACCAAGTGTGAGGATAGGTGAGACAAGTAGTGGCTAATTGGTTGCCACCTCTCCTCTAACTCAAAACCACGACAAGTGTGAACATGATGGAAAGTGGGAGGGAGCCACCTCTCCAAGAGGGTCACACTTACCTTTGGTAGCTCTTCTAAACTCAAGTTAACAACCTCTCAAATCACCCTCCACTATCTCATGTGTGCCAACAAGACTCAGTCAACTCAAATGGAGGTTGAGTTGACTCAAAACATGTCCCATACATGTTTACCAAAAAACAACTTTGTTGATTTTTCTAATTTTTTTATGTCTTTTATTGACTTTTGTGAGAAAAATTAAATTTTAAGTGATTAAAATCACTAATTTTACTCACAAAAGTGGGTATTCAAATTACTTAGGCATATGATTCCTCCTAGTACCATTTTTTTTAACTTATGACTAAAATACAATTAAAATATCCTATTTGACGAGATTTTTTTTATTGACTCAAAACATTAAAAAACCTAGGGGGACTTGGTGCAATTTCCATATGACTCAAAAATGATGATCTAACATGGTAATATAAACATTTATACACTAGAATTTGATTTTCCAAGCTAAGGCCTAACCATTAGTACACACACCAACTTTGGAGGTAGTGAGTGAAAAAACTTAAAAATTATAACTCACCTAAAAATGAATTTCAGGCAAGAAATAATTGACAAGTGAAAAAAACACTCTAGAGTATGTACTCATGATCAAGTCTTAGGAGGCTAATACTTTTACAAAATCATCATGCCAATTTCATCTTATTAAAATGCCCCATAGAGAATCGAAATGCGAAAAAATGGTCAAATTGACTGGATGGGCTTATGAACTCTGATTTTGAACATATGAATGTTCAATATTTGGAAACTCAATTGCAAGTCCATCCTAGTGCAACTTGGTGGATACCAATCCTCTCTAGCAAGTCATTGCGTTGTTGAGGAAGAGTTTGGGCCTCCAAAGGCCATGTGGAACCATGGTAAGTTTCTTCCTCTCCATCAATCATGCTAAGCCATTGTCACACTTCACCACCATCATCAAAACCCTAGCCCCAAGGTGATGTCAAGCTCTAGAGAGAGACATTTTGACCTTCCAAGGTCAAACGTTGGACAACAGGGGGCTAGGTTTTATCCTTCAAGGTGTCTCCTCTTTCCTCCAAAGGACACGTTCACCATCTAGCTTCTCCCAGGGTGTGGGTCTTGGCATCCTACCTGTGGGATACCTTCCCCAATGAAGGCTCAAGCTAGGCTTGTTCCTCCAAATTGTCCATCAAGCGAGGTCCCGGAAAGACAAATGAGTGCGCCCTTAAAGGGTCTCAAGTCAAATGTATCATGGTAAGTAAAATCACATTTAATACAAGATCCACCTAAACATGTGCATTAAAACTATCTTATCAAATTAAACAAGTGCTCAAAGACCCCATGCAACTAACCAAGTTTAGGTATGGGAGGGCTGTCAAGGTGACCTATTGGGTGAATCATTCCTCAAGTCAAGGGGTGTTTCCTAGGTGGAACCTCTCTAAGCCATGTAAGGAAGATGGAATGGATGGGGGTAAGATATTTGGGCATGGGGTTCATGACATACAAGGGTTCGTATGGTTTCATTTATGGGTGCCTTTGTAGAGGGTGTGCTGCTCCTTCATTTTCAATGCAACCTTTTTCTAAGCCCATTTATTTTCCATTAATTAATTAAAGTCTAGAACAATTGGGTAACATAAGACTAGAAAGAAGTACCACAATGTCACTTGAAGGTGAGGTACACAGAGTGCCATGTGAGCTCCCTCAACAAGTGGGATATTTATATATATGAAATTTGCTTTTGCAGGTCTTCAATTCTTTTAAGAAAAACGTTTCACTGTTCTCAATATCTCTTTGGATGAGCATCTACAAGGTTATAATTTTGGCTTTTATCTTTTTCCAGCTACATCCCCTCTGGGCCTTCAACCCCTTCTTCCCATGAAATGAGGTACAATCCCTTCTTGGGTCAGTACACCCGAAAATCCAAAAAGATAAGGAGATGAAAATGATGAAATGTGAAAAATGATAAGTATGATCGGGAATGGTATGATGACTCGTCAATGAGACCACCCAGAAGAAAAATTTTCCCCAAGGGTGACCACTTACTAGGGTGACAATGTCAACCACCAAGGTGAAACATTCAAAGAGCATAATTTCCAAGAAAATGTTTTATAAAGAAAATCAACTTTAAATGCAACATACTCAAATGCCTCAATTATTAAAGCGACACTTACCACAATACCTAACTTATACCTCATGAAGCAAGACCCATTGTCTTCTAGAAACAAGTTGATGTGGTGAATTCCATCATGATGAACCAGAGATGTGTGGTGGTGAAGTGGGTGTCCATATGTGTAAGTGGAAATCACAAGTCGATCTATCCCTCGACACTCCATGTCTGCAATCTGAGGTCCTCGAGACATTATCTCCTTAGTTATCCCTAGAAATGGGGGATAACAAGTACACCATAATTGAAAGAGTTGTAGAAGAAACTTGAAATTTTTTTGAAGAAGGGGTATATACGCCCAAGTGTGTCACCTTAGGGATCCCAAGTTCTTTGTGTGAAGAAGAAAGATGGAACCTTAAGGCCGTGTATTGATTTTAGACAACTGAATAAGGTCACCATAAAGAACAAGTATCATTTGTCGAGGATTGATAATTTATTTGACTAGTTGAAAGGTGCAAGAATCTTTTCCAAGATTGTAGTGAGGTCATATTATCATCAAGTGAGGATAAATGAAGAAGATATCAACAAGACAACGTTCAAAACAAGATATGGGCATTATTGTTAGCTTTTATAGCTCGGGGGGTACTTCATATGTTTTGTCTTGTATGCAAAAGTGACCTTGTATTTACACTACCATGCACTTGACTTTGTAATGGGTTTTTTATAAAGTTGTAATAAAGTGGTTCTTTTATTAAAGTGACTTTTTATTAAGCGTAACTTCTAATATTAAAGTGACTTTATTTCATAAAATGCACTTATGTTATAAAGTGAATTTGTACTTTAATATTTTAAGTGATTTATTTTGGAGGGAATGAATCGTGTCTCTTGATCATGTATATGAAAGATTAGATCTTGGCCTTTGGATTTATGGATGGAGAAGGTGAAAAGACACTTGGAAGGTGAAAGGTCACTTTCATATTATAAGAGAATGCCTAGGGTAGTGTGCAAGACAAGAAAAGAAGAGGAGATTAAGAGATTTTTGAGAGACCTTTGAGAAGGAGAGTGAGGGCAACAAGCTGGGTGCATTTCCCAAGAATTTTTTTTGTGAAAAGTTGCTGAGTTATTTATTACTGTTGGAGGCCATACTGTATGGATCCTTACAAGCCGTACAATAAGGAAGAGGGCACAAAATTTGAGGTAGATTGAGGGCACATTTTTCGAGGCTGTTTGAAGAATTTCTTGCTGCAGCAAGGCCGCACAATAAACTGTGGGCATGATTTTGAAGGTGTTGTTTAGGAGGAGGGCCATACAACAGTACAAATTTATGGGAACGTTTTTCTAGGAAGAAAATTGAGGATACTTTTGGGTGCTGAAAATGAATTTTCTCTTGCTGAAAATTGTATTACTGTTGCTGATACGTACTTTCCTGAAGCTAATAAATCTCTCTCACTCTTTGGGTTCCCACATTGGGGTTTTCCCTAACTGGTTGCCTAAATTTATGAGTTTTACATGGATGTGTGACTGTTGTTTATTGCTATTTTTCCTCTTCAAAAGTGCTTAGCAATGTGTATTTATGATTATGGTATTTTCTGAATGTGGGTGATCCAGGTGGATATTGGTGGCCACCCACCTATTCCAATTGGATCCTCTTTTCCATTTTTTTAGTTCAACACGTTATTCTGTACTTCTTTGTAATTGTGGGTTATACACATTCGGGGTTGCCTGAAGCCCTACACATCTTCCAGGTGGATACTGGTGGCCTCTCACCTAATCCAACTAGCTTATTTTGTATGTTTTCATGTCAACACATCTTGCTGTACTTCCAAGGTCGTTTTGGAGCCCTAAATAATTTTTTTTTGTCTCGCCATAGTCAAACTATAGACAAAGTCGAATTTTGATGGTGTAATGTGTAGTTCTCTGAAAGATCTTTCCAACAGGCTATCACACGCCTAAAACATAGGTCGTATGAAAAAGTTACAACCCCGTGAAGTTGAGGTACCAAATTACCCATAGGGGCCCACATGACTTTTGGCGTTTCACCTTCTAGGGTTAGGATTTTAGATGTCTAGTGTTTTGGATTTCATGAGTAATATAAAAAAGGCCTCTGGAGCCTCATTGTAATCATTCTACTCAGATGGATGCACGTAGCAGCCACATCTCTTCTCATAGATAGTTACCACCATTCGAGCAAGTGTTTCAGTTCTACAGTTTTACAATTTCAGCCTATTTCATTTATTCAATAGAAGATATTGTTCACTTGATATCTGTGTTGTTCTTCATATCTTTGTGTTTATTGTACTCAGTTTGTTAATTAGTTCGTTCTTCTCCTAAATCCGGATCAGTGGTATCATAGTGGTCTGCTCTTCATTTATTTTTCTTTGTGCATGTCCTAGACAAGATCTGGGTTCAAGAAGTTGGGACTCGAACCAATCGAGCCATTGCAAGATTGGTCGCACTGAGCCTGTCAACAACCCATGGGAGGTGAAAAGAAAGATGATGGAGTAGAAGATCCTTTTAAAATGTTGCTCGAGGAAGCCCTTGCGCGACAAAGGAACAAAATGATGGAAAAGTTTGCGTAGATCCTTTGGAGGCTTCACACAAGAGAAGCATCTTCATCAAGCGGCCATGCAACCCCCTTCAAGGTACAAGTAAATTTTGATATTCCATTATTTGAAGGACTGATAGATGCAGATGTTGTAGATAAATGGTTGAATCTTCTCGAAGGGTATTTTTCGGTCCATAATTTCTTTGATAGGGAAAATATTACTTTTGCACTCCTCAAGGCCGTCCCCCATGTTAAGGACTGGTGGGACACTTACTCTAAGCAAAGGGCCATAAAGGAATCTACAATATTTGTGGTTTCCCCCACATGGGATTCCTTCCAAGATTCCATTAAAGAATAGTACTACCCTGTTGGAAGCTACGAGGACTAGTACACTAGATGAACCACCCTGCGTCAAGAAAGGGACCATACAGTACCATATTTCACCAATATTTTCCACACCTTACACACCAAATTGGGTATCAAATATTCTGAGCAACATCTGGTGCTCAAATACCGTCACTGTTTGCATAGATACATCCAAATATAAATGGAGTTTCTAGACATCACCTCATTGGGTATGAATCATAGATACAGTGTCAATATTGAGCATAAATTTAAGAAGAAGAGGTGAGAGTTTGGATCTGCAAACTCTTAACAACCAAAGCAAGGAAAAGGCAGTGCCAAACCACACAACAAGGGACAGAGCAAAGATGGCCACACTCAGGACAACCAGTCCAAGCCACAACACAAGAAGGGCAATGAGAAGATGAAGAAGGACATAGGAAAATGGTGTGAGTACCATAAATTCGCATGGCACAACACTGAAGAATGCCACTCCAAGTAGTCACTCGTGGCCGAGTTGAAAGCTTCCGAGTTAGAGGATGATTCTGATTCTGAATCAAATCCCAAAGGAGGGAATCAGATCATCGATGCTAAACCTAGTGCCATTGTTTCCACCACCAAAGTATGAACAAGCGAACCAGAAGAACCAGAGGAAGTGGAATGCCTCTTTCACTCACAAATGTGGGTAAAGGGGGCTCCACTTCATTTCATTATTGATAGTGACAATCATAAGAACCTGATTTCAATAGATATCATCAAGCAACTAGACCTGCCAATGACACCGCACTCACAACCCTACATCATTGGTTGGATTTGCCAAGGAAGAGATATTCGTGTCAACCAACAGTGCCATCTGCCCTACAATATCAAGCCTTTCAAAGATGAGGTATTATGTGATATTTCTCCCCTTGAAGTTTGTGATTTTATTTTAGGACAACCATATTTGTGGAAGTGTCATGTTGTGGATGAGTCTAGACCCCACAATGTTATTATTACTTTGGGTAGACAATTGTATAGGATACCAGAGGTAGTGCCGCCTACTGCTATTTCCTTAATCTCTGCTAAGTAATGAAGTAAGGTAATTTCACAGACCGTGAAATTCATCTTCTTTGTGATACATGCTCATAGTAAGTAATAGGTTTCCACCACATCTGTGGCCTCTACACAGAGCCTCTCTTTTCAGCAGAAGCAAGTGGACGAGATCATGGAAGAATAAAGAGACATATTCTCCTCACCCACCGGGGTACCGACACACTGCCAAGTCAAGCATCCAATAGATTTGACTCCTGGTGCACCCCTACCTAATGGACCAATCTATCACCACTCAATCATGGAAAATGACAAAATTAGGTGTTAGATCCAGGAGATTCTTAAAAAGGGGCACACTAGACCCAACTCCTCCCCTTGCGGGAGCCTAATTGTATTGGTGCAGAAGAAGAATGAGACTTGGCGACTCTGCATTGATTACAGAGCCTTGAACAAAACCACAGTCATGAACTGATAGCCAATTCCTAGGATTGATGACCTTCTTGACCAACTCAAGGGGGAAAAGTTCTTCAACAAGATTTCCCTAAAGTCTGGCTACGACCAGGTTCCCATCGAACCAATTGATTTATGGAAGACAACCTTTAAATATAAACAAGGTCTCTTCGAATGGCTGGTCATGCCCTTTGGATTAAAAAATGCACCAACCACTTTCATGGGGTTGATGGATGATGTATTGAGACCCTTCACCAACTCTTTTGTGGTGGTATATTTGGATGACATCCTCATCTTCAACAGAATGTGGGAGGAGCACATGTGACATATTCAACAGGTTTTGAGCACTCTGCGACAACACAAGCTATATGACAACTTGGAAAAATGCTCTTTTGGCATGAACATGGTCCAATACTTGGGATGCATTGTTGATGAGCATGGGGTAGATGTTGATCCAACTAAGATCCAAGCCATCCGTGACTGGTCAGCCCTGACCACACTAACCGAGCTTCAGAGATTCTTGGGACTAACCAACTTTTATTGACGGTTTTTGTTGGGATTCTCCCATATTGCATGTGCCCTCAGCCAGGTGACCAAGGGCAGTGGCAGAGAAAATTTTGTGTGGGGGAAGGAACAACAATGAGCATTCAATGACCTGTAGCATCGATTGTGCTCAGATCCATTATTCTCCTTGCCCGATCTGCAACAACCATTTGAGATTGAGACAGATGCATCTAACTATGTTGTAGGCATAGTTCTCACTCAACACGATCATTTGGTTGTTTATTTTTCAATAAGCAAGGTTAAGCATGAAGTTCATTTCATTTTTAGCATTTCACTTAACCATAACCTTTTATGTTGCAACAACCAAGATCACAAGAAGAAACACCATGCACAAGAACACAAGAAGTATCCTGGGAAACCCTTCTCAACAAGGGAAGAAAACCTAGCCAAAATCCTTTGCTATATTCTTCAAGAGAAATACCTTCACCACCAATAAAACCTAACACACAAGAGGGTGCACAAACCCTAGAATACTAGTACCCAAGAGAGGTGTGCACTTTTCCCAAGAAGGTGTACTTGCTGAAATTTCCAAACTCACATGACATACATGATTCCTCAATAGGGAATTTATTTTTACTTATACTAGACTGAACCTGTCAACAAAAGTGTCTATTGGAACAACATGGCCGACCTCACTATATCACAATATAATTCATATTAACTAAATTAATTATCTTTTACATTAATTATTAGTCACATTAAGGTGGGGCTGACATGTACCCTTTACATTACAATTAGGGTTATAGGTAGGTCTGACTCTTGAACAATATAGCAAGGGATATTATACACCCACTAGTTCTCATCCACTAGGGGCACATCCATTCTTTGGCTCAGTGCATTCCATAGAAGAACCACTTCTTCACTAGTACTCAACCACTAGGATCACGTTCAGCTGTGCTCGTCCACAGGCATGTCCACTCAACTGATCTTCTTTCCCACTGCATTACACAAGAGAGTCATCTATAGTTTCTCATCAACTCTTCTTCTCAGAGGAGGCTAATACATCATCCTCATTTCTGTTCTCATGATGATGCACTCAACACTTTGGGATTTCACACGTTCAACTTATGCTCAGCCACATGCATGTCCAACTCTGCAGATCTCCTTTCTCACTGCGTTACACATGAGAATCATCTGGAGTTCTTCTCAACTCTCTGTAAGGAGGAGACCATCTCTACATTCTAGATCTGTCTCAGATAGGAACCACACACCCCTCTTAGGGTCTCTCTCTCAGGTTTGTGTCTTGGAGAATGTGTCACGTAGCTGCAATCATCAACACTCCCTCTCAGCTAGGGAGGCATTTTCCACTAGGACAAGTCTCTCACAGAAATACTCAAACTTTGTCTTGGCAAGTGGTTTGGTGAAGATATCCATGATCTGTTCATGAGTAGGAAGATACTACATGTGTACTATCTTCCTCTACACCATGTCTTTGATATAGTGATACTTTATTTCAATGTGTTTCAGCCTGTCATGAAACACAGGGTTCTCAGAGAGCTTTACACAACTCTGGTTATCACAATGAATAGTAGTAGGATCCATTTCATGATAGAACAAGTAAGTCAGGAGTTTACAAAGCCACACTGCTTCACATACTGCTACACTCAATTAATGTACTCTGTCTCTATGGTGCTTAATGCCACATAGATTTGTTTTCTGCTACACCAGAAAACCATAGCAACACCTAGAGTGAAGGAACAACCAAAGGTGTTTTTTCTGTCTACTGCACTTCCTCTGCATCAACATATCCTTGCAGGATCAAGTCCACACTGGAGGCATATATTAGGCCATAACCAATTGTGCCTCGTAAGTATCTCAATACATGTTTTGTAGATATCCAATGTGTCTGACTTGGTTGGCTCATAAACTGGCTAAGCACATTTACTGCATAACAAATGTCTGGTCTTGTGTTAACTGAATACATCAATGATATAATCAATTGTTGGTATAAGTGTGGATCTACATATCCTAAATCAATATCTCTCATTTTCTTCAAATCCATTACCATTGGAGTGGCATGGATTTTCATTCTGTCATGCCGAACTTTTTCAGTATCTCCATAGTATATTTTCCTTGAATTAGGAAAATCTCATCTGTTCTCTGCCATACTTCTAGTCCCAAGAAGTAGTGCATCAATCCAAAATCCTTCATTTCAAATTTAGCAGTCAATGCTTGTTTGCATTCAACAATGAGTCTCTCTGAATCGATGAGGAAAATATCATCCACATATAGGACCAAAATCAAACACTCATTTCCATCAATGTGATAATACAAGTTTGGATCAACAACACTTTTGTTGAAGCCCAAGCTCATCATAAATCCATCCATTTTCTTGTACCAAGCACGTGGTTCGTGCTTTAGACCATATAGGGCTTTCTTCAACCTACATACATGAGATATTTCGTTGTGTAGAATGAATCCTTATGGCTTCTCAATATAAACTTATTCCTCAATTTCACCATCGAGAAAGGTTGTCTTTACATCCATCTAATGTAGCTTCCAACCCATGGAAGCAACTAGTGCAATGATAGATTGGATGGAGGTGTATCGGTATACTAGTGCAAAAGTCTCGTCATAGTCAACTCCCTCTACTTGTGAAAACCCTCTGGCCACAAATATTTCTTTGTATTTTTCGATGATTCCATCAACAACATGATTGATTTTATAAATCCATTTGGAAGTCACTACAAACTTTCCCTCTGGTCTTGGAACGACATCCCATACATCATTTTTTAATATATATTGGTATTATTCAGTCATGGAATCTTTCTGTACTTGTTCACCTAAAGCTTCTCCATGAAAAGTTGGCTCTGAGTCAATAATGTGGGTCATGGCTGAAAGGTAGCTTGAGAATATCTTTGATCTTTTTCTCTCTCTGGTTTTTCCTTGTGGGGATTTATTCCCTTCTGCTTCTTGTAGAGTTTGTCGGGACCAAGCAGACCTTTTATGTCCAACTGTAATATCTCTGGGTATGTTGCTTGGAGAAATTGAATCGGCTGGAACATTGGATCAATTGGGGCTATTGGATCATTTGGAATAATATCTATCTCCCTCTAAATTGATGAAGGGGGATAAGGTATTGTCTCACTATCAATTTCCATCTGAGTTTCTCTCGATTTCTGGAAGGCTACTTCTTCTTCAAAAGTAACATCTTTGCTTACTTCAATTTGTCTCTGACCAAGAATGTAGATTCGATAAGGTTTTGAGGATTCACTGTATCCAACAAATGTGCCCTTCCTTCCTGAAGCTTCTAGCTTGGATCTCTTTTCTTTGGGTACATGAAGATATACTAGACATCCAAATATTCTGAAGTGTCCAATCTCAGGATTCACTCTGGTGAAGGCTTCTTCTGGAGTAATGTTCTTAAGGATCTGATGAGGGCTTCTATTTTTAACATATACTACTGCCATACATGCTTCTGCCCATAGATTGATAGGTAGACTCTGATCATGTATCATTGCTTTCATTGCCTCAATGATATTTCTATTTTGCCTTTCATCTACCCCATTTTGTTGAGGGTTGTAAGGAACTGTGAACTCCCTCTTGATTCCCGCTTCAATACAAAAACTGCTGAATTCTTTTGAGGTGTATTGTCCACCATTATCTGATCTTAATATTTTGATTTTTCTTCTGCTCTGGTTCTCAATCTAAGCTTTGAATTCTTGAAATTTTGCAAGGACTCTATCCTTTTTCTTTAGAAATTAAATCCAAGTTTTCCTGGAGTGATCATCTATGAAGAGTACATAGTATAAGTACCCATTTAGATATGCAACAATCATTGGACCACATACATCTAAATGTATCTAGTCCAATATTTCCTTCGATCTATTGTCACTACTTGGAAGGATCCTTTAACATTTTTTCCAAGGGAACAACCTTTGCAAACACCTTTATGCTAAGTCTATATTTGTGCTAGATATGTTACCATTTTCCCTAGAGCTGGAAGAGCTCTATAATGAATGTGAGAAAGTCTTCTATGCCATAGCTCACTCAAGATGATAATTTCATGTGATAATGCTTGGACTGGTTTGATGGTTAATCTGTACAACCTGTTTTCTCGGACACCAATTTCCCTGGTAGAACTTATATGAGAGTCTTTGTGCCATGCAAGAACTCTTCCTTTTAATAAGGTAATCTTATAGCCTTTGTCTTCCAAGGTAGAAATAGAGACAAGGTTCCTCTTCATTCCGGGTACATATAATACTTATTCTAACTGAAGCTGCATGTCTGAATCTAGTTGGAAGGTATAAGTTCTAACTCCTCTCACAATATATCTCACATCATCTCCAAGAACAACATGTAGATGTGTCTCTTTCTCAAAAAAACGTGTTAGGTGATTTCTAAGACCGATCATGTGTCTGGAGGCATCACTATCAATTAACCAAGTATTATCATTGGTAGGGACCATACCTGAGAGTGTTGAGATTTTGATGTGTTCATTTCTTTGAGGTCTTGTCTTCCTAGAACTGAGTTTGCTTGAATCATCAAGCGTGCCTCCCATCATGATTTTTCTCATTATGGATTCTTCACAAACCCTCGCCAACTAGGCTAGAAAACCTAACGGCTAGGCTAGGATAGAAATTTTAGTTTTTGTTGGACTTATGACTGCCAAAAATAATCCTTTGAGAAATATGATAGCCCTGGTAAGCTGAAGAGCTTATTCAAAGAGTTTCTGAAACACACTTCTGAAATTTTCTGCAGAAATTAGCGAAGCCCTAGAAACCCTAGGGCCAAAAAGTCAAAATGCTCAGAATTGCAATTTGAGACTTGTCGGAGGTGTGTTGAAGGATTCCGTACACACCTATGTACTTTTTAGCCTCATCGTCCAAGTTTCAAGTGCTGGAAATCCTCAGAAGAGTAGGTTGTACCAATTTTTT
Organism: Picea engelmannii; assembly: GCA_009831015.1. Classification (NCBI taxonomy): domain Eukaryota; kingdom Viridiplantae; phylum Streptophyta; class Pinopsida; order Pinales; family Pinaceae; genus Picea; species Picea engelmannii. The sequence continues at coordinate 49,210 of ML834308.1, forward strand.
GGGTACCCTATAAGGGTCGTACAGTTTCTGTAGAAGAGAGAGAGGATGGCTAGAAAATGTTTGTGCAATGGGTTCTTCAAGACCTATGCTCTGATACCATGTTTATTTTTCAATAAGAAAGGTTAAGCATGAAGTTCTTTTCATTTTTAGCATTTCACTTAACCATAACCAATAATTTTGCAACAACCAAGATCACAAGAAGAAACACCATGTGCAAGAACACACGAAGTTTCTTGGGAAACCCTTCTCAACAAGGGAAGAAAAACTAGCCAAAATCCTTTACTATATTCTTTAAGAGAAATACCTTCACCACCAATAAAACCTAGCACACAAGAGGGTGCTCAAACCCTAGAAGACTAGCACCCAAGAGAGGTGCACACTTTTCCCAAGAAGGTGTACTTGCTGAAATTTTCAAACTCACATGAAATATATGATTCCTCAATGGGGAATTTATATTTACTTATACTAGACTGAACCTGTCAACATAAGTCTCTATTGGCACAACATGGCCGACCTCACTATCTCACAATATAATTAATATTAACCAGATTAATTATCCTTTACATTAATTATTAATCACATTAAGGTGGGGCTGACCTGTACCCTTTACATTACAATTAGGGTTATAGGCAGGTCTGACTCTTGAACAATATAGAAAGGGATCTTATACACCCACTAGTGCTCATCCACTAGGGGCACATCCATAAGGATGTCCATATCTCTAGCTCACTACATTACATAGAAGAACCACTTCTTCACTAGTGCTCAACCACTAGGATCA